>JAVQJF010047276.1:0-13467 GCA_036023855.1 Gadopsis marmoratus
CACACACACACACACACACACTCTCACTCTCACACACACACACACACACACACTCTCTCACACACTCACACACACACTCACAGTCTCACACACACACACACACACACTCTCACACACACACACACACACACACACACACACTCTCACACACACACACACACACACACACACTCTCACACTCTCACACACACACTGTCACACACACACACTCACACAGACTTGGCAGGCTCCATCGCTCCGTCATCAGTAACACTTTAGTGGTCACAGAGAGCTCTTCATAAAGTCTTATTGCTGCTTTATTTATGAGCTTGCCATCATCAGAACAATGAGCCTTTCAATAACACGCCACGGATAATTACCATGAAACAATTATGTTGTTAATGACGTCGTTAAGGTATGCGCGCTGGGACCATCGTAGGAGCTTATGAGGTGAAGTTGTAGGCCTGATCGAGTCGGGGAAGAGATTTAAGCTGTTCGTGGAAGTTGGAGGGATAATCACTTCAATTAATCGGCTGAAACGAGGTGAATGGAGGTGTGACTTCCTAGGAGAGTGCTGAGTTGAGAAGCGAAACAAGAAACTATGTTTAGATTTAGACGCATGAGAATGGGATGCAACTGTGATGTCACCCAACTGCAGGCAGCTTTGTCATGTGTTACAGCTACAACGCGTGAACACTTCAGTAAGAGAATAGATAGAATAGAGTTTTGAGATTGTATTTAAAACCCTGAACTGAACCCCAGAGGGAGACTGCCACAGTCCTGAGTTAAAGCTCACCACGAGTCTATGATGACCTGGGAGGCCAGAGGCCTGGACTACCAAGCAGGATTCGGGGCTAACGAGGTAACTTCAGGTTTAACTCTGGGTTTTCAGGGTTACGACAGTTGTTCGCTTCTTACATCGCCATGGTAATTTATGCTGCACACATAACCTGCTCCGGAGCTTCAAGACAACAGATTCATGCCTATAAAAGCACCGAACCCAGTGGAGCTCGATTGGCTCTTCTTATATGAGGAACTGACTTACCATAGTCAAGAAATGTCAAAGCCATATCATTGTGCTTATACCGATATCATCCTACAACAGAACTGACTGAAGAACTAAAGCCTTGTACTTACAGGACATGAATGTAAGCCTACTTACTGCTTTGAATTATGTTTTTATATTTATTTTTTATTCGCTCCAAGTCCATTTGATAATCAGGCTAAAATTGCCATCTAAGCAACACATTAATATAATGGAATACACAAATGTAATTATAGTCAGATCTACTCGAGCCCTTCTCACGGGACAGTAAAGTTATAATCCTGTTCACACATTCATATAGTCAGTGATCTTTCCTTCATTAGACAGCTGTGTTGCTTTCAGGCTGGATGATGTGTTTAATTTCTTTGTATTTCTCTAATATTATATTTTGCTCTTCATCTCACGGTTACATTGGGAAACCCTGGCTTGACTCATCGAGCTGTGTGAACTCTTACCGTGATCGCGGTTGTTGGGCTCAGTGAAGCCAGATAAGACAAACATATAGTGGGTATGTTGAAGTTGCTTCATAGTACAGGCCTCTGGAGGACCAGGTATCATACTGGTTCACAACTCACTGTACTGAGGCCAGCACTACTGTAATATTAATTTTTACTGTTTTCAAACTCATTGTGTACATGCTACAGTTTTTTAATCAAGGATACAATCCATTACAATAGTCCAGACACGAGGAGACAAAGTGGACATGGATCATTTGTTTGACCTGTTGGAAAATGATCTAGTTTGGGAATCTGTCGTAATTGAAAATAACAGGAATAACTGAGTTGTTTCTCAAAGTCCAACATCAAAAACGACCACTACGTTTGAGTTAGAAGCACAGTGGTGATTTGAAGAAATATGGTGCTGCTTTCAAATTTTAAGACCCAGTTTTCTTGGGCCACATTCTACAGATAGTGCCTTGAAAGCAGCTATAATCAATATATTATATTGATTTTTTCAGCAGCTAGAGAGACTGATATTTCCCTCAGGAGCTGGTAGAGATGAAAAACAGAGTTAAAATAAAGTGAATATTGAACTTACGTAATGATAATGTTCATATCTGCTAACAAATTCACCAACTTAAAAGTAGCTATGTCAGTGTTGTTCACAGCTTGTTTTCGCTGCCCCCAAGTGGCCAAAATTTCACTTATTTCAGGTTTAAATAAACTGGAAATTATGGGATAAAACCAGTTCATTAAAGGAGGATTGATCTAGATGTCTTTGCCAGGCAAAGTAGCAACCTGGCACCTCATCTAAACAAGTCCAGGTTTTATGAAAGCATGTACAGGTTTCACAGTTTTAGTAGAAGCCAGGCTGCAATATACAGGCCAGGCACTGGAGTCCTTGGAGCAGCAAGTCTTGTCTCAGTGCCAGCGGATGGTTAGCATGGGCATTTTACCGTGAAAGTGCTTCAGGGGAAAGAGCATCATTACATAATTCTAGCCAACACTTCTCGGTGCCAGAGGGGTGGCATTTGGAGAGACAGTGGCAGTAGTAACCCCCCCCCCCCAAACTCTGCTGATGGTCCTGATCCAGAGAGCTTCGGGACAGGAAAGATGAGAGTGGAGTGCGTCCAAGGAGAGAGATCTGATCCATGAACTGACTTGGCGAGGGGAGAACAGTCACATGTCCCACACAGGAAAAGAGCCAGCAGCTGGTGGAAGATGGTCCAGAGCAGAGGTGGAGGACCGAGAGACGAGCTTCTGGGTCCTTTAGCCACCATCACTTGGAGCGACTGGCCATTCTCAGAGTGAGCTCCCCAGCTGGCTGCAGAATTATCTGATAGGAGGCCAATTTTACATTTGGCCAAGGACGGAGTGAAAGAGAGCAATCAATGGGAACAAATGCTGGGTATTACTATTGTTGTAGAGCTTGGTGAGGGCTGTTAGGGTGCTGAAATGATCAGTAGGATGCTTCATAGTGTGTTAAATCCTATCAGGTCTCATTTAAATCAGTGTTGTAAATTCTGATATGCTGTGTATCAGGACATGGTTATAGTGTAAAAAAGAATGCTTATCCAAGTTTGAAGAAAAGCCGACAACATCATGTCAAAATCCAAATTCAGGACATATATGCATCAATCAATCAATCAAAGATGTGGCCCTGAATCACGTGTTACACTGTTACATTAAGTTCTATTTACCCTCTAAATTGTAAAGTTTGTAAGCTGAAAAACATCAACTGTCATCTGGGAGAAGTGAACTGAATCCATACTACAATGAGTAATGTTCATTTTTTAAGAAGTCTTTGAATTATTCTGGTGTTGGGTTGATCAAAGTTTAGAATTATACGGTGTTTAAAGTGAGCAGCAGCAACTACATATATATTTGACTTATGATAAAGAGTGTGGGCTTCGCTGCGGTGGACTATGCATACTTATATCTGGAGTTACACTAAAGTAAGGACAATCACAGTGAGCAACAGTCTGCAGTGGTTACAGAGAAGACTACTGAGTCTTTCTTCAACTTCCTTAAAGTCGCCTTCACCATCATCAGAAACTTGTAGGAGAAAACACTAGCTGGCCCAGTTCTTGCACTCTCCATGTGGGATCTTTACAGGTGCATGCAAGTACAGCGGAACACAGAGAAACTACATCGAAGCTACAGCCGAGCTACAGCCAAGCTACAGCGGCTGACCCCGTGAAGTTAATTATACAGTAATCATAGAAATGAGCTAAACCTAGTCACCATAAGCTACTGATCACACCAGACCAAAGACAGCTGTAGAAGCACTTCACTTTTGTTTTATTTCTTATGAATGTAGCTTTCCGTTATGTTGTTCTGCTTCAAGCTAGCTAACTTTGTATCGAAGTCTTAGGAAAAAAAGGCCGATTTATTTAGTCTCTGATTTTATTCGATGAGTCCGTTTTATAAATGAAGGTCTGAAAATGTAAGTTATGAAAGATGTTTATAATTTTTGGGCCAATTTTTATGCATGACAATATAAGGAAGAACTTCATCATTATATAATAACTTCATACTAAAGGATCATGTCCTGAGAAGACCTCATCTGATTTTGTAGGTTGTGGTGGTTGAATATAATCAGCAAACTAATATGTCCGTGTCTGCAGCTCGGAGACGGAATCCTACCCTTCATACCTTGTGAAACCTGGGATTCCGCTTGAAGAGGGATGGATGGGACATTGAATAATAGAGTGAGAAGCTGTAAATCCACAGCCTTGGCATAGAGAGAGAAAGAATTATTGAGTGAGAAAGTAAAATAAAGCTCAGAGAGGTGAGTGTGGAGGAGAGACTGGCCTCGTGTGTCAGGCTTTGATAGTGGCAGGAGAAGGGCAGCATGGTCAGACCTGCCGATCCCTCAGGGCCCACTTGTCCCTCTCCTTGACACACAGATATGCCAGCGTATAGTTGGATTTCGCTGTTGCCCGAGGCGAGAGGGTGAAAGGAAGTAGGCCAGGCTCAGTCACCAGTGGCTGTCTCAATAAAATGTGAAATACATACTGTATATGGCCTCTTTTCAAGATGGCCGCTCGGACCCTACAACCTGCCAGCATCCCCCCACCCTACTCACCCACACTACTGGGTGTGAGGTCTGGGCAGAAAGCCTGGCGGGGCTGCTGGCTGACTGGGCCAAAGGCTGCAATGAGCCAAACTGCGACTACACACAGACCCCATTTCCCATGAGGCCTAGCTGCTGCAGCTGCTGCAGACCACCACCCCCTTTACCAAACACCCTCCCCATCTCTGTAGTCTGGGTGGTGCTTGGCCGACACTGTCACCATGACTACAAACTGCAAAAAGCAAAAACATCAGCAGCAGCGCTCAGGCCAGACGTCCCATGTGTAAGACATTCATTCAAATGCCGTCAGCTGTGTAAATACAGAGTGGGGAATCTAAATTTCAGCTGACAGGAGATTTAATTATATTTGGCTGCTGGGCCATCGGTTTGTTTCTTCAGACAGAAACAAAGGGACTGTACCTTACATGAAATGACTAAGATGACTTAACAAGATTTTGGGCTGAAGGGAGAGAGCACTGGCCTTACTTAATCCAGCTGGAGCTTCTTAGCAGCTTTTCTCATTGGTGTTAAAGGGAGGGGGGATAATAGTGTTTTAATTAAAGCTGCATTTGGCTCGGCTTGTGGCGCTAGATGGTCTCTTCCTCCTCCCTTTGTGACTTCCCCCTCTGTTTTCATACGGGCTCCTCATCTCTTGCAAAAAATGTCCATCTCAGTTACTCTCATGTTTGCGTTAGCAGATAGACGTGTTATTTTAGTTCTGTGCAGTTACACTTATTGTCGTCGGGCCTGTTTGATTATTTCTTAGGTCCAAATGAACCCTGAAGGTGGGTGGAGGCCTACAGCTGAGGCTGTGTTCATGCAGATTTAACATCAATATACAACTTTAATACTTAGTCCTCTGCATTTGGTTAATACTGCATGTAAATGTTTGGTCATCTCCCTCCATAGGCAACATGGCACACACATATACTTAATCCAGGGCCATGCCTGACCACACGTTTGGTCCCTAGTAACTAGCTAGTGAAGTAAACCAATTTTTCTTTCAGTTGCTGCCACTTAAAACTTTGCTGAGCTGCAGTAACATCACCTTCTTTAACTGAGCTATAATAATAAATATTCAGTAAATGGACTCTTTCTTATGTAGCGCTTTTCAACCGAAACGGTTCCCAAAGCGCTGTACCAGTAATCTAAGTTTTGAACAGTAGTCTAATTCAGTCTGCAAACTCCACCTGCAAAATTCCTGAACCTTTGGAATCACCCACAGTAGGGACTTTCAGGACAGCTGGAACTATCGTACAGGAACCTCAGTCCCTTGTACCTCCAGGCGAAATGTAAGTTTAGTTCCTAAAAGAGGGTTTTTGTCCTCTTTGAAAGTTCCTGTGGTGGAAACACCATATTAGTCACTGTCATCATTAGACCAATCAAAGTTATGTAGCTTTGACTGAATGTGGTTTTCCCAGAGTCGTGGGACGTGCAGGGATTGTAGCCTTGAGAATCGCTTCCCTTTGAATCTTCTGTGTTGTTTGCACACCAACCCTTTTGAAAGGCAGCAGTTTTTACAATTCTGGCAAATCCCAAATACGCGACCGTGACTGTTTCGTCATCTGTATAGGGTGTCCATCAGGCGGTGTGAGGCTACACAGTGTGGTCCGAGTGCGTTGCTCCAAAGGTGTTTCACTTCCTGCATCTCTGATGTGCTGCCAAGAGAAATGGAAAAGAAACATTGATCACAACAATCATTTCAAATCCTGTTTTGGACCATAAAACAGAGGAAACGAGTGGCAGGAATGACTCAAACTGTGATTCCATTTGACCTTTTGCATCATGTATCAATCTGCCTTCATGAGCCAATGATGATGTAGGAGGGAGATATTTAACTGGTATAATTAAATGATGGGACAGAATGAGAAAGGCAGGTGAGAAATACAGTGTGTCGCTGTTACAGGTTACACTTTGTGTTGGTTACACACCTAAAGTGTGAGTGTGTGTATGAGGCCAGGCTGAGCTGTAGAAGTTATAACTAAAAGAGGAAGGTCAGTACAGTTCAGGAGCTTGTGTTTTTCCAAAACACAAACATCCATAACATCCAGTCTGGATCTCCGCTTGTACACTTTTAGCCACAGAGCTAAGTTGTCTTGTCATTGGATAACGTCAGTCTAACCAATCATCCAATGGTAAATAGACTTCACTTCACTGGTGGGGTCAGTGTTTTTCCTAACTGAAACATTTCACTTTTGAAATGACTATGAATATTGGTCCAGACATTCATGCTCTCCAGAGGATGAAGCCTTGGTGAAGATGGTGAATATGTTACACATTAGCCTATAGCTGTCAGCATACTGATTTTAGGACACCATCACCCCATCACCCTAGGAACAGTACGAGCTGTTCTTACAAAGCAGCTGCACCAAAGACACCAGCGAGCTTTAAGTCAGAGGAAAACATTTCACACAGAAAGATAGCAAAGTACTTAATCAAGAACAAGGTATTACAGAAGATTAAATGGTGGTAGATTTCACTCTTACAGGTATCACATGTGTGGCCTTAAAGCTGGGCTGAGAACAAGTGATGTAACTCATTTATTCTGGCGTTAATGGAGTCAGTATTTCAAGTAACTGGTAGTGTAAAGTAGTCAGTTTATTATTTCATGTTTCCAGGTGTGATTTTAGCTGCAAGTCCATGTATTTTAAATATCACATGACCCTACAGCATTGCACCAACTCTCATTTCCATCTACTTTATTGTCCCTCCCTGCTTTGTCCTTGTGGTTTGGAGTGTTTCTCTCTCTGATGACCTATTGCCCTGCATAGATGGAGCGCAGACACTAAGAGACATCAAGGTTAAAGCCTCTCAGCATCCTTGGTGCTTCAGAGAGGGGGGAAGAGGTAAAGTAAAGGAGGAGCACAGCTTGTTCACGTCTAAGTGGATGGGGATTGCTGCTGAAAGAGGCTCCACTGCCTCACCAGAATGCAGGGAGAAGCGTGAGTGAATTGATTGTCGTCTGTCATGGAGATTTCACTTTGAAGAAATTGAAGATTTTCATTGAAAGCACTCATCTGCATGCCGAGGTGATCTGAAGCGCATTATTGCAGCCCCCGTATCATTTGGATTTCATCTCAGAACAAGAAGCCTTTCAGGGAAACAAAAAGCCCCAGAACCCCAGACAATCAGGGAGAGATTGCATAATGCTCATTTGGCGGCCGGCTGGGGCATTTGGCTCCTCTTTAACCCACAGAAAAAGAAAAATCAGCAAGGATTTGGGCTAATCCTCTTAACTTGATGCTTTCTCTCCCCCTGCCGACTGGAAGACGAATGTGAGCTCAGGCATTTGGACCCCCTGACTGAGGCTAGCCCAGCTCCCCCTCAGCACTTTATAATCGACAAATGGATAGCAATGGCTTCCTGGTGACTTGCGATGGGAAAAGCCCCTCAGCCTGCCGGGTTCGAGATCCTGCTTGACGTCCAAGCCAAGACAGCCAATGAGAGACTGTGTGATCACAAACTGCCCCAGGTCCATATATCATATCTTGTCTATGTTATAGATATGCCTTTTAACAAAAAAGGCCAAAGCTGTTCACCAAAAGCTCATTTTCAGATGATTGAATCTGTATTTTCTTTATGTCCATTTCCCTTCATCCCTCTTTATAATCTTTGTCTGTCTCTCTCCATCTGTCTGAGTCAGCTTATGACCAAACATGATAACTATTAGATTCTTTTCTCATTTCATTTTTGATGTGCACCCTTGTCGACTCGGGTCAGTTTTTTTAATATAGACTAAAATCACCAATTTGCCTCAGCGGGCTTTATGAAAACAAAACTAGGACAGCAGTCCAGTATGACATTTTAATATCGCCACACAAGGCGCACTTCTTCAGAGTGTATTACAGTCTGTGCAACATAGAACACCCTCTGTCCTGAAGCTGTTGCTAGCAGCAGGATGGACAGACAGGAAACAGATGTCGTGTTGACAGAATAGACCAACATAATGAAGTTACAGTACGGACAATCAGTGTTTGAAACCTGATCAAAATATCTAAGGCTACAACAACTAATGTATTCACTAGCAAGGGGCATACCATACAAATATGTCATTTAGAGATGTTGAGGACAGATGAATGGATGTAAGGGGGAGGAGTGATGGTGGAAGAAAGTCTGTTAGGTTGGTCTGGGAGGGCGTACTGAAGATCGGGCAGAGTGAGCTGATTACAGGATCCTAAAACAGCCAGATTAAACTGAGCTGAGGTGAATGGGGGCTTGACAGAAATCTGTTGCTGATGGAGGAATGATATGCTGAATTGTTTGATCTGAGATGCCCAGTCTCCGTGGACTGAACGGATGAGGGTGAGTTCGTGGTTGATGGTTGCATATTGTTGATCGATCAAGAATGTCAAAAAAGTCATACAAGTCCAGTTCAGTCAGACAACTCACGGTTTAAATGTTTCTCATAGCAGCAGAACATAGAGTTTGGCATCTAGGCTCTGACCTCATCACTCCCCGCCGGAGCCTGCAGGTGGATGCTGGGTGTTGGTGGAGCTGCTATACTGATGCAGGGCAGCAGGACGGATTAGGAGGGTGTGTTTGGTAGGTGGTTGTGGAGACTGAACTACGTCATGTTTGTATAGCAGTGCGGCTCATGTTGACTGAACCAGCTCGGCGGCGTCACTCCTGTGCGACGCTTGTTTTCTGAGAGTACAGCTACAGCAGCTATATCACGTGCACTTCCTGCACTTTCCACCAGGTTTTGTGGCAGAAGTTCAGACAAACTGAACCTGGCATCCAATATTCTGACCTCCATGACGCACATCCATTAGCATTTTGGAAAGAGGTGCACGTGAGGCTGCACATCAGCTCAAAGTGGCAATGTTCATACACCAACAGCATTTTTAGGTTTGTGCAAACTGTAGTTCTGGAAGGTTTGTCAAATTGTGTTGTCCCAATCTCACGTCATAGTGACACACCATCATGATCTTCTTGTCTTGTACATGTAGCACAGTTCCTGCTGTAGGAGTGCTGGTGTTTTGCACAGATAGACCCGGTTTCTCTTTCTCTTGATGCTGTCAGTTACGCTCTAAAAGTACATCTTAAGTATAACAGAGATATATATCAGAGAGGAGTTACCCAGACCGAAAATGAATGCTGTGAGCTGCTGTGTAGGGTGGTAATGGCTTATAGACAGCACTTCATCTACATTGCAACTTTGCACATTTGGTTTAAAAGAACAGACGATACTTCAGTCAATACTTGATACTCCAGCCAACTATATACAATAAAAAGACAAGCCTGTATGAATCTGTTGTCTGTAGCAGGAATCAGGAACCTTTTTGTCTGCTGCCACTGCTCTTCATGTCAGGTGTTATTCTTCAAACATTTGAAGCAGCCGAGCCAGAAAGAATTAGAGCGATAATTTTGATAAACGCCGTCTCTCTGCGTGTTTGCTAGTGCAGCCTGCAGCTCTTTCCTCTGAATTAATGAAGCTCTGCACACTCTGGCAGCTTGTTGTCCTCTCTTTAACATCCTCAAAGTCCTTTAAAATCTGCTTCCATGTGATCTGACACAGCAGGTTTTATTTTTTATTTTTCTGTTTTTACTCGGACACTGGACACTGGGGGGGGGCAGTGAGCAGCCTGGGCAACCACATGTAAATGCAGTAAGTGTTATCTGTATCACTTTAGCCACTGGTTATATTCTTATGCAAATATCCCAATCAAGAGATGATTTAAGACACTGTCCAAACTGCTACCAGTCAATTACCATTACAGCAGTAAGTACACAGTAATACAGTCACAGTACAATGATCTCAGAATTAAGCTTCAACAATCCACCTTTATTTTAGGTTATTGACTGTCTGCCGTCCTGCTACACCTGCAGTCTATCAACCTTCAGCCTATAAATCTCTGCTTTCTTAATACTGTCCTGTTCATCTGGCCTCTGACCATGGCAGATCCTGCTCTCTGTGGACTCCTAAACATGGAGGGGGGTGGTCGAGTTTGGGGAGAAGTGAAGGAGGACAGGAGATTATAGAATCCATAGACGAGAGAGAAACTGATGCACTAGTGTTTGGTGAGAGGCAGTGGCACACACTGAAATGGCATATTAAGCCTCATCAATAATTAGATTTTTGTAGAATTCAATGCAAGCTGTGATTTACGTGAAACAGTTTTCCACTTCTTGGTGTAGATGCTATAGAAAAACAGCTTCATCATATTCCATGAAGTGGAAAATTAAATCTCATTTAGAGCTGAAACCATAATGATGATGATGATGTCATTCGTGTGTTTACACATCCATCTCCAACACATCCACAGGACATCTAGAGACCAGGCTCATACCACTTATGTCATGTCAGCCTTTTTGACGGGTGGTGAACATGACAAGGAAGCTTGTGTAACAACATCACATATTTTGTAAGCAGCGACTCCATCATGCAAACAGGTGTTGCAGCACCTGAGCGATCAGTTCTGTTTGTGTTTCATCCTCTGGCTATCATTTTCCCTTCCCGAGGTGAATTAATATCATTTAAATTCTATTATTTAATGTAAACACAGTTTACTCCTGATAGCCAGAAGTGGAGTGTCATCACTCACTTCATCTTTTTGATACCAGCTACTGTGTGAACTGTTTTGGTTAATTATTAATTATTGTTACATGTTTCGGTGTTACAGAAAGTCATGTAAGTCCTACACTTTGGAGGACTCTGAAGGCCTTTTAACACCGGCAACATAACGAATAAAGGACACGGAAATGCAAAATACTCACCTGTCAATATTTATTCTACTACATCCAAAAGTAAAATAATCTACTCGCTGCCCTGCATCCTGCGGTGCTGCTCCACACTTTGCCATTTTTAATACAGAGTGATGAGAAACACAATCAACAGGTCCAGAGTTGTGCGGCGATGTCTGTTCCGCACAACGTGATTGGTTGGTGCCTGAATTTGCACAAATATCGACCCTGTTCCAAGAAAAGAATTGGCTAATAAGTAACATTCCCTCTCTGTGTGGAAGAACTCGCGACAAAAACAACGCTTCCGGTGTGTGAAGGCCTTTACAGACAATATAAGATAGAAAGCGCGGAATGGAAATGTCTTCTGTGCTAACCAATCACAGGAAAGACGGTGATTAAATGAACAGCTGCTCTGATCAGTCTTAACATTTAGGATGGACTGATCAGGACGAAAGGCAGACCGGATGGAAAACTAAATAAGTGAACGATAATCTAACGACAGGAAGTCTACGTCACCCTTTTAGATCTCTGGGTCTCAGGTTTGCATGTGACTGCTGAAAAAATTAGCCATCTTGTGTATGTAGTTATGTAGTTATGTATTTATGTATGTGTGTGTGGGTGTATTCAGCAGATTGATCTCAAGCTAATTTACAATCCACATTAGCTCCTGGATTGCTTTTAAATGATTAAAGCAGTGATCAATGCTCCAATCAACTGCTCATTGGAAGAGTATATTGATCCGGCTCATTATCATCATCTGGGATTTTTATTTCAGTTGCTGCTGTACAACCAAGTTTTTCTCTCAGGGCTCATTAAAGTTCCATCGTGTCTTACAGAGACGTCTTTACAGACGGCTCTTCCAAAATCACAAAGGCTAGAAAACAAGGCGATGGTAAGAAAGTGGTACATGTAAAGGAGAAGCACTGTTAATAGGTAGCTTGTTAATGACAGGCTTCAAACTGCTAAATAGTTGCTTGAACATTTTGCTCTGTATATTAACAAGATTACAATTCATCTGTAGTCTCCAATATCAGATTTCTTAGAGCTTAATGTCTTATGCTAACATACACAGTTTATATGACTGTACTTGCTTCAGATCTATATCTATATCTCTATGTCAACAAGTGCTATGAGATAACTCTGATATGATATAGCACTATATAAATAAAATTGAATTGAATTGAATTGATCACACAACTGGCTCAAATCACTTTGGATCTTGTGAGACGTTGATTCGTAGCGAGTGGAGCAATTACATTTGCTAGTTGTCAGGAAGGAGTGAATACCACAATCTGAGGACTGTAATTAGAAGCTATTGCTGACGTCCCACTTCTGCTGTACTGAGGCTGCACTTAAAGCAACATCGCAGGCTTAAACATTGAATCCATACTTCCTAATTGTGAAAGGCTGTTGATCGAACACGACACACTGGGCTGAGCGAAGTGTTGCTTATTTACTCAGCCTTTGTGTTGAGAAATGTGAAGAAACAGCTTTTAAATGAAATCCAGACGTGCATGCTCTGGAATCAACAACCCAGCAGGGAGAAGAAGTGAGATTGATTTCATTACCTGCCATTTTAGCCACGTGAGTTTGATGGGTGGATCTCACACGCAACTCTGCTGTACTGAGCAAAAGCCCTAAGCCTTTGTAATCCTTTGTACTACTGCTATATCCCCTGATCGGCTTATTAACTTCAAACATTGATGTATTTGATATTTTTCAAAATAACAGTGCTGTTTGAAAATGAAGAAAAATGCTATGAATCTACATTTAAAATGTATAATTCATGATTATATGCATCTACAGCAATTTGAGCGTGAAAACATTGAGAGAAAATGCCAAAAATTCGATGAAAGATTTTACACGTGGCTGAGGTGGAAAACAGGTTGTTTCGATAAAAACAAAATGTATCAAAAATGGAAACAGGCTTAGCAAAAAAATCACGACACATGAAACATGTGACTTAAACATCACTGAAGCTTCTGCTCCACAGAAGAGACAAAAATGACAGCAGAAGAAAACATCAGTGTTCAGTCAGATCTGCAACGAGCGATGTGGAGACTGAAGCGTTTAAAGTCCATCATGAAACAATTCAGTTTTATTTCTATAGCTCTATATCATAACACAGTTATCTCATAGCACTTGTTAATATAGAGCAAGTCTAAACCAACTCTATATGTATAGACCCAACATTTCCACCAGGAGCAGCACTAGGAGACAGTGGCAAGGAAACACTGCCTTTA
>JAVQJF010047279.1:0-124434 GCA_036023855.1 Gadopsis marmoratus
CACTTATAAGTCGATTAAAATTAATAACATCTACCCACTTTCAAACTTAGCTTACTGTTACAGCGCTTTGGGAACCGTTCCGGTTGAAAAGCGCTATATAAGAAAGAGTCCATTTACCACTATGCAGGTTTGTTGAGAGACATTTGGAAACTATGGGCTATATCCAGCTGGGCTCTGCTGGCGTTGATGTGTGTGTTTCACTGAACCTAACAGAGTCCACAAACCTGCACTGTACAACATTATGTCTGTTTGGCCGCATCGTAATGAGGATGCCACGATTTTGTCGGAGAGAGCGAACGTTTCTTTGGCTTTCAGTCCGATGGGATCCGGCTGGACATGCGGGGAATAATTTGCCACAGATTCCTCTGCATAGTGGAGGCACTATCACAGACCACGTGAGATGAATATTCAATGACGGTCCCCGACAGACCGGTTCATCTCTGCTGGCTCCTCTCTGCTGCTGACATGGACTCTTGGACTCTGCGCGTCCTCAGCGCCCCACGAACGGACGCGGACGGAGCGCGTCTGAACGTAACCTCTGCTCGCTTCGCGCTTTCCATTCTTTTTGTTTGATTTCTCTTCTTCTTCTTCATCATCTTCATCTTCTTCTTCTTCCCTCCTCCACAAGTCAAACAGTCGGGTGAGGGGGGGGGGAAGGGGCATGGCTTGGCCGTGCATCAGCAGAGTGTGCTGCCTGGCTCGCTTCTGGAACCAGTTCGACAAATCGGACCTCTCCGTCCCGCTCACCATCCAGAACTACTCGGACATCGCGGAGCAGGAGGTGCGCTCCGTCACCAAGCAGGTCTCCGCCTCGGAGCCGCGAGCCGCCGGCTCCCCCCAGGCGCCCGCAGGTGTCCCGGGGACCCGGGGATCTTTCAGGGCGCGGAAGGAGCCCAGTTACAAGCCCCGGGAAGACTACCAGCCGCCCGGAGTGCCTTTCCCCAGTGTTACCCAGTACAAGCAGGATTTCAAAGCCTGGCCCATTCCCAGGAAAGACAACTTCCCTTGGATCAGTAACGGGGGCAGCCAGGCGCAGCCGGAGGGGAGAGAGGAGCGGGGCAGGGGGCAGAGGTGGGGGGAGCAGCAGGGGGTGGAGGAGAGGAAAACCAGCTCCTACAGGTAGGACTTGTCCCAGCACCCGTCGCTGTCCAGCTGACTACTGGCTGGTGGTGCATGGCTGCTGTAAGAAGGGTCATTACATTTGAACAGCATCAATGATTCTCTCACACATCTCATATGGGAGGGCTCAAGTAGGCCTCTGCATATTTGACTTTACATTTCCGCATCTTATTTCAGGCAGGAGGTGTATGGTTCTCAACCTTTGTGGCTTTTGACCCATTTAAAGAGAAATGAACACCAAATAAATGACAATTTCAGGACGTGGAGGGAGTCTTTATAAAATGTGTCAATTCTGATAAGAAGACGTAAATTGCAAGATCAGATCACTCCTACAGCTGAGCTGAATGTGGCTTCAAATGTTGATTCACAATCCCCTGTCATATGGGTTCCTACGAAGTAGAAGCAGTGCGAACAAAGACTGATGTTCCTTTGTTAGATTGATTTATTTTTGAATTAAGGCCCGAAGAAGTTAAACTTTAGAAAAAGAAAAAGTTATTATAACAATGTAGATTTATTATAGGCTAATAATCTCTAGTAATTAAAGGGGTATTTTGATTATTTAGTGTTGCATATTTATAAAGTTGCGAGAGACAGACAAGGTCAAAAAACTGAGATATCTGAGCTTTTATTCTCGAGTCAAGCTCCAAATACAGATCCTACACTTCAAATAATGCAACGTCATATAGATTTCAAACTTTACATCCAAAGTTTCAACTCAAGCCTAATCCAAAATAACCCCGATGATGTCTCTCTCCCAAGCCCGCAGAAGATGTTTCCACAGGCCGAATGCCCCTTTAAGTCAGTTTTTGCTGATGCTGTATACACAGATTATTATAACCATGTTTATCAGAAGCGGTAAGTCACCATCCACACTGGCCCTCTCTTCCCCCAGGCAAGAGTACAGGCCGTGGACGGGGGTGAGACCGGCCAAAAGTGCGAGGAGAAATCCCCCAGCGCAATACTCCAGCCCAGGGACAGAGGCCACCCAGGTCCCACGTGAGACCAGCTACCAGGCTGCCTACAGTGTGGAGGGCCACAGGTCCATAGGGCTGCACCAGGGGGAGCACATCGTCCCGTCTGCCAGAACCAATATGCATCCTGCTGCTGTTGCCCAGCCCATGCCCACTGCCCTGCAGGCCGGCAGCTCACCAAGCCCCTTCAGCCTCCAGCAGAGAGACCTGCCTGAGGGGACCGAGCTCAGTGGAACAACCAAGGCAGAGGTAAGCCCAGGATGCAGTGTTGCTTGATGCAGTGTCAAGCATTCAGCTGGAAGCGCCATGTAATGTACATTACTGAAAACAGCTGTAGGTTCAAAGAGTTCATTGGAGGAGCAACAGGTTTAAATTGCAGCACGCTCCTCCTGAAAGTCATCCTCGCTCATCTCCCTGGTGGCCTGTTGCATCTCGGAACAGTGATGCAGCTCAAAGTGACCCAGCTGTTTAAAACAAGCCATGTGTTGTGTTAGGTAACACTCTGCTGGTGCTACACTCATTACTTTGACCTGAATACAGCAGGCTTGATGAGAAGGAAAAAAGTAAATGGGTAAATCATGGCTGTGCTGAAATACATGTCATTTTATTCTAATATTTAGAGGGAATCATTTTCTAATATACCACAAAACTTGTTGAATCTTAGTCACATGTCCATCTCAGTGGAGATTAAAAGCTTACACGCACAAAAAAGTTCTGAAATGACATTTTGTGCAGTATTGAAGAAATGAAAGCCATAAACGTCATGTTTTTATAATAAATCAAAACATAAAACAAAACTACAAATATTTCAAAGATATTTCAAATAACTAAATGTGATCTTAATTTGTAAATGGTTTTGCAATGATGATTTTCCTGGCCTAGAGGCAATATAGAAAATCTATTATTTAACTGACTGAGCTATTCATGTATTTTAATGCCATGTACGTGCCATGTAAACAAACAGCTGAAGAATCACCCAAATTTTCACACAACTGTATATTTTGTCCCAGATTTGTGCTCTCAGACATAGTGAGACTGAAAGCTGGGCACAAATAGAACCAGAGCTGCAACATGGCGACAGGATTTGCTCAGGAGGTTCAGTCAGGCTGCTCCAGATTATCACAGGATAACCTGGGCGAGGGGACTCTCCCCCCTTCCCCCTTTCCTCCGTCCCTTCCACGTGTGTTTTTGGGAATCTCCAGAGGTTTAGTGCCATCCCTCTTCACCGCCCACACTCCTCTGTGCCATCTGCCAGTGCAGCTGGCCTGGGCTGGGCCGGGTCAGCCTGGTTTGCACACTGTGTTTTTCCCATAAATCTCACACTGAAAGGTAAGGGAAGGTTATAAACTGTGTTTTTGTGGGAAAAAGCTGTGTTTGCAGGGTCGTAGCTACCGTTGAGGACACTGATGTCCTCTGCATTTGGGGTCTTCGGGATCCTGGGGGAAGTTTTACATTCTACTTCAATGGATATTTTATAGGAGGTCTCCAGTATTTTTCAGAGAATATATTCAAATAGGACTACTTTAATGCTAATAAAAAAAAGAAAGGATTCATGACTCCCCCCCCCCGAAATTTATTTCTGCCAATGTGCAGAATTGATAACCAGTGAAAAACATGTATCTCCAAATTCCTCTACAGGCTGAGGAAATCGTCTTAGCCTAAATAAACACATTTAAAACCCATTGCATTGTCTGAAAATTGTATTGTCCCAAGTCTTAAAACACAGCTGATTTTCTTAGCTCATGAGAAGTTGACATTTTGGATATATGTGCTTTTCATAGGATAGCGACATTCATGTAGGGTAATTAAATTTACAGACTGAACTTAACAAATGAACACAATAGTTTGATTTTTGTGTAGTATATCAAATCTTTCAAGGGGAAGGGGGGCTTATGACCTCAGTATTTCTAAAATCCTTGTGTGTTTGTCCTCAGTCCTGCAACTTCAGAGGTTTAGGAAAGAAACCTAACCTTCTGGTTATTTGCATGATGACCTGTCAGTATCCTATGTGATGGTGATGGAGGTCGAATGAAAGATGTCAATGGCGGGACACAGACTCTATTAATACCACTGGCCCAGTTGGAGTGAGAGTTCACGGCACACTAAGGAGGGATGTGCTGCTGGCAGTATGTTCAGTTGGGGGACAGTTGCAGTCAGTATTACACACACATAGCACATCCATGTTTCATGGCGCAGTTTTTCAGTCACACCGCAATCTGCCAGCGCGACACAAACCAGCCCAGCAGCAAATCAAGTTGATCTTAGATAATCCGCCCCGGTCACCGACGGCCCACTCACTGCCAACTCATTATTGACTCACCAACCCCCTGCAGTACACATCCCACACCAGCATTCATTACACTGGGTCAGGGCACTCCGCTGGTATTTTCTCTTTGAGGCCACTCTGTAAAATACATGACTACACCAAACTGTGTTATCACCAGCAGACCAAGAGTCCTCATTCAGCGTGGAACAGAACAGACCGACTATCTATTCATTAAAAGATTTAATGGTTAAGTCCCAAATAGGCGGCAGAAATCAATCTACTCTTGATCATAAAGGAGATGGGCAGCCATGAAATTCTCATTATTGCTCAAATTAATCTGTCAAATAGTTTGTTCCCCACCTATAACAGATAAAATCCATCATCCAAGATTAGAGACAGCTGAAAGATGTCTCTAATCTTGTGACACGCAGCAGAAACCTGACCCGATTAGATCATGATGCCTCTCATGATGGGAGAGAGATGCGTTTCCTCGAACTCACTAAACTCACAAAACCTAATTTAAAGCATCTCAGTGAGAGGTTGTTTTGCGAACTGTCAGATGAGAGAATTAACCTCTGTTAGACCAGAAACACAGCCTGTTCCGCTTAAATGAGTGCAGCTCTGAACTCCAGGGCGCTGTGTGTGTGTGTTTGTGTTTGTGTGTGTGTTAGGAATCAGGCCTGGCAACCGCAACACAATGTGAGCAGATTTGTGAGGATGGGCTTGTATAATCCAGAGTGTGTGTCAGAGATGAGCAAGACAAAATACAGCTGAACGGGGAACACATTCAGCATGTAAAGTAGAAACCTCAGCAGGCACTCTTGTTATGGCAAACTCTTGGTTGTTTTATAGTCGGCTTAGATGCAGCATCCCCCCGAGGTTTGATTGATTGTGCTCTTGGAGCTCACGGGCAACCCTGCTTCACTTCTGAATACAATGTAGCTGGTAGATGCAGGGCAGAGGGATGCTGCTCACAATGGCTTTAAAGTGCATGAAGAGGTCAGAGAGCCTGCAGGGACAATGTAGACTCAAATTCACTTTCCTGTTACCTCCTTCTTCTCTCCTCTCTCTCTCTCCATTTACCCAGGGGCGGGGCCAGAGGGGTACCAGAGTCAGAAGGTGACTCTTATTAGAATTATGGATGGATAACTGAATGGGGCTACTGCTTGCCAGAGCCTCTGTGTGAACTGACTGTTGACATTTCTCACTGGAAAGTCAATCAAACGACGCTGAGAATCGCAGGCACGTTTATAGTCGTTTTGTGTCTCTTTCAGTCTGGAGGACTTGCTCCTAAATATATGTTTATCTCATAAACTGTCCATGGCTGTAGGCTATTCAGACCTACAAATAGCAGCTATTTATTCATAATATTTCATATTAGAATATTTAAAGTTGTTTATTTGGCAGTCATTTACTGAAACCTTTATTTTATTCTGTGTGCCAGTCTGGCACCCCCCTCCTCCCCATTTAAAAGTTTCTAAACCTGCCCCTGCAGTTACCCCCATCACTCCTTCATCCATTGTTCTTCTGTTTCTCTCTTTTTTCTACATCCCCCAAAAGCCAGGCTTTCTCCCTGGTTTTCACTTTCACTTGAACCTCTTGCCTTTTCCCACGCTGGCCTGGACTACGGAGGGAAGGTCCTATATGCCAAGTTGGCAGGGAGGGGAGGACTGTTTTTAAGAGCAGAGGAAAGGCAAAAGAAGGTTGTGGGAAAAGAGACAAAGATAGGAGGGAAAGGATGAGGGCAGAGGAATGACATGCAGAGTGTGATAGATAGGTGAGAGAGGGAGAGGGAGAAGTGGGGGAGGGGTGTGATGGATTATCTGTTAAAGTGCAATGTTGCACCGGGTTGCAGTCTTCTTTGGCACCAATCTAATTTAGGAGAGGCAGACCTGGCTGCTACACAGAGCACAAAAGCTGGTGTGTGAGTGTGTGTGACTTGCTGAACAACATGTACTGCCTTCCCTGCCACCCACAGTGCTGTACAGCCACATTGGAAGTACTGCTGGGACAGCAAGACGCCAATCTCTCCAAAGACATGCGGCATCTGACAAAAGCTGCCACACTCCACAGCTATGCAAGAGAAATAGCCCTGGCCCATTTTCAGTGACAGAGCCAATAATTGCTAGTAAGAATAGAATATGTGCGACAGAGTGTTACAGGACTTCGATTTATTTGCCACAGCCCAGATAGTCTGGTCAGGCTTTGGGAACAGCTGCCATCAGCAGAACAGAGCAGCACTAAGCAGGAGGTGGTACGGACATGATGCTTTTTGACGGCACAGCCCAACCAGTCTCCTCTGATTTCACGGGTCCACTGTGAGCAGAACCACAGCTGCTGCCCTCTCTGGTACCATTTATGTGATAGCCTGACAAGCTGCTGTGATACCCGTCTCTCTCTCTCTCTCATCTCAGGAACATCTGGTGAGGACCAAGCTCCCGCCGAACCCTTCTGCTGTCTTTCAAAGTGGATCGAGGGTCTTCAACATCTGACTCCAATACCCAACCATTCCACTTTGATCGGTTTCGGGTTTTTAAGGGATCAACAGGGGAATGATTCAGTCCATTCCACAACACAAGAATCTATGCAAGGGAATGTATTGTGAAGGCTGTGGAGCTGCACCGTCAGCATCCCAAGTGGAGACAGATAGATAGACTCCCCTCCCCCCTTTACACTCCTTCCTGCCCCTGTTGCTATGGAAATGAATATGCATGTAAGAAATAGTTTGTTTTCTGCAGTTATAAATGCACAAGGAACTGGCTGCACTCTGTGTTTGTGTGCGTGAGTTTTGTGTGTGCACCTGCCGATTTGTCCTTTTATTGTGCATAATGTTGTCTGCTCGAATGACATGGTCAGTCATTAAGTGTGTATGCTTAAAGAGTACTATGTTGCCCTTTGGTGTTGCTAGAAATCCGCTTGAAAATAAGTGATCTATTTGCTCAGTATTCAATTAGTTTGCTATTTTGAGAAAGTACTGTTCGGTCTAATATTTTGTTATCTATTGTTAAAGAAAAGAGCAAATACAGTATATAATATAAGAGAAATTACAATAAAAGAATATTAGGTTCTTAGCACTTTCCATCAGATGTCACTTTTTTTGTATCAAACAGTTCTTGGTGTCATTAGTAATTCAGATGATTGTATGAAGAGAATTGATTGCAATCAACTGCTAAGGTAACGCAAAGGAATGTGTTAAAACATCATGTCAGAAGAGTGCCATACTTTTTAAATATTACAGTTTGAGTTACAACCAACTTGACAAGTGTAATTAGCAGAATTTGGTTTTATTTGGTCAGGTCTGAGATGTCTGCCTCTAACAAATACCAGCGAGGTGATTAGAAGTTTGATCGGTGCACACAGCATTGAAACTGAATTTAAAGGAGAAGTGTAAAGTGTAATTATGGTAAACTTGCTTTCTTTCTGAGTTAAGATGGTTAGATCAATACCACTCTCATGTCTGTGCATTAAGTATGGAATAAAGGCCACAGGGTGGTTAGCTTAGCTTAGCATAAGGGAAGCAAAGTTCAGAAATCAACCTAAAAGCATTCTTTTCAAATAGTAGAATTCACCAGCCCCACCTCTTTCAAGAAATACTGTAGCTGTACTTCGGACTAGCTCTTTTGTAGAAAGTAGTCTGAGGATTATCCAGCATTGAGATTGTATCTGGAAAGACAAGACACATCCGTCTCCACCTCACTTGTATTAAGGTGGTGGCAGAAATCTCAGACAGATGTTTTAAAACCTGGCCAAATAAAATGGTCTGCATGACAAGATACCATTACAGGTTAAGTGAGAAAATGTGTTTTTATGTAATTTGGTTGAACTAGTCCTTTAACTATCGAGTATCAGAGAGAGAGTGCCTACATCACTTTTCCTGGTTAGCTAAGAGATACCCCACAACTATCCTGATTGTCAAAAAACAAAGCAAATCAAACAAGTTCCACATGAGTCACATTTGCAAGAAATACTTCAACCCGAGTTTTTCTTTGTTTATTACAAGAATATTAATTATATTTTTGGTTTGCACTGAAACATGAAAATACAATGTTTGGGAGTCTTCTACACAAATTTGGTTGAACAGGCATCACAACTACTCAGGCCAAACACAGTCATCCACACATTAACATAATGCAAAGCTCCACATTAGACAGAATTACCAACACTACATCAGTCGACAAAACACACACCAACACTTGCTTCCCATCAAATTCATTAACTTCTGTGACGACTACATCCACTATCCACACGTATTCATACACACACTCACTAAACCTGGGGCATTACAGTTCGCAGTTATTGTTATTAGATAAAAAAATAAAACAGGATCTGAAACACCATCATATCAGATTGGTCATACACACTGTGTACATTACATGACTGCCACATTATGGTCGCTAAAGAGAACACTTAAAAGCACTTTTAACTGGCTATCAAACCTGGTTCACGGAGGAGAGAAGAAATATTGAGAGTGATGTCTTTAATTAATAATGACGGTATGATTCGTTCATTGGACTATTACCTGTAACTTGTTTGACTCAGACATGGTCTCTTAACGGATTTGATGATGAGCTCAACTTAAAAATAAGTAAAATGAATCAATTACCTCTTCTGAAGAGCCATAGAAAACAGAGGTATTGCAAGAGCTATAACTACCTGTGCCAGGTAACACTATTACGTCAAAGGATGTTCATAGTGACAGATCACTGGTTGCCATGGCAGTGACACTTTTGAAAGGATCTCTGTTTGCTTTGCCCAAAGTACCTACCAGACGTTATGATCTACGCGACTGATAGATAATTTGAATATGCAAATGCTCATTAGTGTTTCCAACTTGCTGTAAATCTGTGGTTCACCGATGCTGGTGAACCACATCTTGTTCCCAGTTCAGGGGATGTGACAGAAGGATGCAGAATGAAGGAGGGGACAGCTGTCTGGTGTTGTTATTTAGCCCTGTAAGTCACTCAGTGTTCATTTCCCAGATGACTAGCTGGCTGTCTGCCAGGAAACACTTCATCATTAAAATAATCTTATTATGAGGTAAGCGAGAGCAAAACCGCCTCTCAAAATCAAATAACACCAGTCCCCCAGTGCCGCTTCTCTCAATAAATTAGGACTAAAATCTAACAATATACCCACGGTATTAGAATCATTTGTTATTCTGCTGCTGTGAGAAGCAAGCTGAGCCCTTCTATGATCAAGTTAATGAATACAGTACATTAGTTATTACTGTGCAACCTGAAGCAGGAGGACTACATATCCAGGTGTGAAATCTCCACACAGTAGAATCTCGCTGTCACAACCAGCAGTTCAGACAGTCCTCACGTCTCTGCATGTGTCAGTTACCAGCCAATGTCATTTTCATTATGCCTCAGTTGTCCTTAGACAGGTAACCCATGTGTGTGTTGGTAAGGAAGTCACAGGTGGGGATGCTACCGACCGCCTGGTGGATGTTCATGGCTGTGATCTCTCTAGGAGACCTGCAAACCCCAATGTTACAAAGTCAGGATTTTGAGCAACACACAGGAAATATGTTTCAGTCTCCCTGGGACATCACTGTTTGGCATCTGAATATTTATGTCATTAACTGCTTTGTTGAATATTCAGCTCTGAATCAATGTTACATCAGTTCAGTGTCCCACTGTGCTACACCATGCAAACGGCACGAAACACACAAAACACTCTGCAGGCGGGGACAGCAGAATTTACTGAAACAAAGCATAATGACTGGTTCCAAAGAAAAATAAATGTGTACTCCTTGGTATCTGCATGCAAACGCAAAGGTGGAAAATGCTTGTATATTAATTTGAGTCATTTTTAATTACTGCTAACAACAGAAAGCATAACTGAATTGACAATCAAAGTAATCATAATTACTTCAAATTCAGATGTCTTTGCTAAGTGATCTCATTGGAGCATACGCAGCCACAGGATCTCTTTACATTATCTCTACAGTCCTGAGCCCATTTGGTTCTACTGAAGATGTAAATCTCGTAAAACAGCTCACAAACACATATTTTTCATTTTTAAGAAAGGCTAAAACCAGATTATTTTTAAACAAACTCAAACAGGGGTAAATAATGAATTTGTTTGAAACTATTTTCAGCTGCAGATTAATACACATTAAGCACTCTCGTATTAACAGCAGCAGGACAGTGTGTGTGGGATTGACCCAAGATAAACTATAATGTTGATGCCACCCTGTGTTGTTTTAACAGTTTGTGGACACAAGTGGCACTCTATGGCACAGAGGAATAAAATATATATACACAAAATACTTGTTGGTAGGATCAACTCAAAGTTGGTTTTGGTGTTTTAATGGTATTTGTTGACAATAATAAAATTATGAAATTTCACCAGGCTCATATCTATTCATCCAATAGAATTGATTGATTTTTCTTGCTGTAGACAAGTTAATAATAATCTGAGTAGCAAAGATATAATGAATGATGTGAACTAAGCAGGTTGCATGTTGGGGGGGAGGGAGAGAGAGAGAGAGAGAGAGAAAAAGCTGACCTGTTCTGAGGGGATTTGGCGTAGGCGCCAGCCAGAGCTTCTCGCAGGATGTCACTGGCAAACTGTTCAGTAGCCTGCAGTGTACACACACACACACACACACACACACACAGACCATTAGTCACAAAAAGAACCCACTCTCTCGTACAGTACATGGTGAAACATGCGACACTGTGCAGGTGTATCTGCTCATATATACTGTATATAATTTTAGTCAAGGGCATGTTGAGGTAATGAGTTACTGTAAATGGCCATCTCCCCCCCCCCTTTGTTCTGGCCTGTATAGTGACCGACCTTTAGAATCATGGCTTCGACTACAGGAGCAAACACATTCTTCTCCACCTCGACTGGCTGGAAGGTTACCCCGATCTGAGAGACAGAAAAGTCATCACGTAAAAATGGAGAAAGTGGTGCAGCTTCCTGTTAAAAGATGCAGTTAGTAAAAGCAACACAATACCGAGATGTTATTGGTTAAATGCATCAACTCTTTCTGAATTGTTCATTTCCAAAACCCCAGAGTGGTTCCTGACCTGCTGAGCTGTTTCACTGACAAACTGGGCGGATGTGCAGGGACCCAGGAAGAACTTGGGCTCCTCGTCAGCCTCTTGCTCCTCCTCTTTGACCTTTAGCCTCTGGCAGGGAGGAGTCACGGTGACAATGTCGACTATTTCGTCGTCTGCCTCCTCTGGTTCAGTCTTCAGCAGAGCTTGCATCTGCTCTAGCCGCAGCACCAGCTCCTCACAGCTACTCAGGGTGGTTGGGCACTCTGCAGACAGATTCACATGTACATTTAAAGCACCATTTCACAGGCAGCAGCATCCTAGTGAAGCAGCGCCCGCATCAGTATTTCACTCAGCGGCTGGATGTGTGGCTGTGTTTAAAGGACAGGTGAGAAAATGTCAGAGATGGATTTGATGAAATATTGGCTCATTTTACCAGTCCAACAATCAGAAAATTATAAAATCAAGATATTTGTGCAAGAAGGAGAAACGAAGAGAAAACAAACTCAGATTATCATATTATCTGGCTCAGGCGAGTGTGTGAATCACTGAGCAAACATCATCTCTCACCCTTTAGAGACAAAAGACAGAATTAATGAGAACGCCCTGTGAATAAAACAACATGACTGAACAAAAACACTGAGGCTGCACACTGGCCGCCCTCATGCACCACTGGACTGCAAACATATCACTGGACTAACTGGTAACTGCAGAAGCACTACACCCACACATGCAAGACTTGAAGGGAAAATATTGATCCACTTTGCACTGCTGAAAACAGAAAAAAGTCGACTGTGAAATCGCATAAACACAAGCCAAAGAAAATAATCCGCGTGTAGGAGCTGTGTACCAAAAACGCATACAAACTCACCAGGCTCGTTATCTATCTGAGTGAGGATGTCCTCGATGGACTCGTCGTCATTCTTGCGTTGGGGCTCGAGGTCAGGTGGTGTATAGCCCCTCTGCCGGCACCACTGCACCACCTCTCTGGTCTTTGGGGGGGTGAGGGCCTGCAGGCGGGGCGAGCGGTCCAGCACATCCTGGACAACCCGCTTTACTGCCACTGCCCGCTGGAGCTACACAGAGACATGCCAATATCTATTATGTAAAACTTTACATCAGGACTAAAAGCCCTAAAATCCACAGCTTGATATAGATTAACATTTTTTGATTGCAAAGACTTGACGTGCATACATTTGGGCTTATACAATCTCTCCAGTCCAGTATAGGCTACCTTGCAACTCATCTTTCCCTGTCCTCATACTATCTAATGATGTGCTTTGAGTCCCTCGTCCCCTAAGTAAATTAGATGTAGATATAAATATCCTGGGCTAGTCTGAGAGCCTTTTATAGTAGTAGAGAAAGAGAACAGACAGCTAAGGCATGGGCTGGTCTGTATGAGCTATTGATGAACCCATTAGGAAGACAGAGGAATAAACAAACTGGCAGAGATACACATCTGACCAGACAGATAGAGAGATATGAGGCAAGCAGCAAGCTTGCTGAGTCAGGGGACCAGCACGGAGCACAAAGACACATTACACAGGCAACAAAACTGCAAACAACGCAAATTATCACTAACATTATAGACATCCTCACCCTGGAACCTGGAGAAAAACTACTGGTAAGTGGGTGCTGTCAACCTGAGATATTATTGTGGTTAAATATAATTGCTTTACATGCAGAACAGTTAATTGTGTTCAATTTAACACTAATCCTGGCAGAACAAGTGACCCTGCTTCTTCTTAGCACGGCAAAGATTGCATAAAATATCTGCAACTATCGATTATCATCATTATCAAATAATCTGCTGAATATTTCCTCAATCAGGCGATTAATTGTTATAAATATAAATACAAAATACAGAGGATTTTGGCAGTTTTGCTTGAAAAATATTTAAACCGATGAATTGATTTGAAAATAGTTAATAGTTTAATAATTATTTTTCCGTCGACTAATCGATATTTAAGATATGAGATATTTTTTCCATTTCTGTTTCAACAACATTCTCACAGCTGACGTAACGCACATCTCCACTGTCAGCAGTTTGAGTGATTACAAAGACTCAGTTGAGTCAAAGGCACAGATAACGTACAGCATTCATTATCCTGCACACACATATAAAACAACAAAGTCACCTCTGATGCTCTGCGCTTGCCAATATTCCAGGAATAATACTGTTCTGTTGAAGAGGCGCAGAATGGATGGGAGTCTTCAGCTAAACAAACAAACAAACAAACAATTTAACAGCTTGACAAAACCCAGTGTATCAGCTTTTGTAAGATATTGAGTTGGTTTTTAAGCATAGAAAAGGGAAGTCAAGCTCACTCACTCTTATCTGGCACAATCAAAGGGAACTTCTTCACCACGGCTGTCAGCAGCTGCATCATGGTCTCTATGTGGTCAGTGCTGAGAAGGGAATCACAAGTGTCAGGTGTGCTACCAGACAATATTCACTGAAAAGGCTGCCAGAAGACAAAGTGTTCCTAAAACCCTCCATTAATAATCTGGAGCTGTGTGATAGCTTAATAAATGAAGTTACACATTTCTTCCCTGAGTTCAGCAAGTTAAAAATGGAGAGGTTGACACTTAAGTGGTAAAATAAATATATATAAAAACACTGCTGATGACTCAGCGTCTGTTTCTGCAAAAATCTGTTTCTGCACTAGCACCTTTCCTCTTAACAGGCAATAAATTATCTGTCCTAAGAATCTGTAAGTTAAAATAGCTATCACACTCACTTGATGAGGTCATGTGCAGAGCCATCTGCCCCCTGCTCCTGCTTGACTGTGGTAGCTGCAGACGCAATGTGGACAGAAGTGGGGACAGGAGCGGTCACTAGGGGTGACGGGCCAGCTGTGACAGCACCCGGCTCTGTCTTCACTGTGGGCAGCAGAGAACGACAGCAGAAAAGCAAGGGGGAGAGAAAGATTCAAGATTTCAATAAATCCACACTATTCTGAAGTTCTTCTCTGTTGTTTGTATTAAACATTGATGCATTTGAGAACAGTAACATCTTTTGTTCGGGTAAAGCCAAAGTTTTGTTGTATAAAAATGTATTCATTCAGTAAATTGAGGCATCAAATAAGTTTCCTTTTGGTATCGGTGCCAAAACTCAGTATTGTTCTGTTTATTGTGTCACCAATATCAAACACACATGACAGAATGGAAGTAAATGGAGGTTGGAAATAAAAGGGAAAGAATGAGAGAAGAGAGTAGAGCGGGTGGAGTGGGGATGGACCCCTCTCACCTTGTGCCATAGGCAGTGCAAGGGAGGGGGACGCCTGGCTGGCAGGACTTGGGGAGGCTCCAGCTCCAGCTGCTGCAGGGGTGGTGGAAGAGGAGGAGGAATGAGTACTGGAGACTGGGCCTTTAGATACTACTTTACACGGGAAAACACACACACACACAATGGATCAATAGCCCATTAGGTAAATAGGCTTAACAGCAAGATGAAAAATGAGAGGGGAGGAAGAAGTTTACTACAGCTACAGTAATCCTTTTTATAGATCTCCATCCCTGTTTTAGGTTTTGTTTTAGCTTGGTCTGTCTCTCATTGAGCTGTGTTTTTTCATTTATTTTTTTCTTTCTATATGATGTGAAGCTCTTTGTAACTGTGTGTTTCAAAAATGCTATATAAATAATGCTTTACTTATTTACAGGAGAAAATAATCTATAGCATGTAGTGGTGTAGTATTGGCAAAATAAACTCAGATCAGAAAGACAACATAAATAAAGCTGCTGGTAGCTACTATGGTCTTATATTTTTAAAAGAACATGTTTTATTTCAACATTTATTCCTCAGAAAAATGTGGGACACCAGCAAAGCAATCAGTGTCGATGCTCCTTCATGTTTTATTCAAATGCAATTGCTACTGCCTTATATCTACTTTAAGAAGTGATTTATATTTTTGAGGTTGAGTACACAGTTTTTCTATCTGGAATGCACACTTCTTTGCTTGTTATAAAAGACACTTCATATGAACTAGTCATAAAACAGATTGTTGTGCTGGCTAAATAAATGTTTCAAAAGGGCTGTCTTAGGCATTCTTACCTTTCCCAACAGGCATGATTATAGTCTGCAGCCCTGCAGACCCAGCGCCCACACCCAGCTGCTTGAGCTGGTTGGCAGGGATGGTTAAGACTGTCTGCTGGGAGCTGGAACCTCCAGAGTGGATCTTCAGCATACCTGCACAAAACACAATACATTCCAAATGAAGAGCAGTTTGTGGATGGACCTATATTATATTTGTTGAAATAATGTAACTTTTAACACACATCCAAACCAGGTTAGAAATGCAGTGTGAGGTTTCTCTCTGCATACCTGACAGAGTAGCACCTGTCTTCCCACCTCCTGCTGCCACTCCGCTGACTAATGAGGCTGCAGTGACCAATGACGTGCTGCTGCTTTTGGGAACACCCACCACAGTGCCCACCCCTGTACCCTTGGACATGCTGATGACGGGCATGTTGGTAATGCCTTTGGCAACTGTTACTACAGCTCCAGTTGAACCCGCAGCACTCTTTGTCATTGTGGCAGAGTTGCCAGCACCCTTGACCAAGGTGGCCACAGCCGTCTTGGACAGGCTCCCTCCAGCAGCAGCACTGGCAGTCTTAGCTGCACTGATTACGGCTGCTTGGTTGGCCACTAGGAGCGAGTGGTGCTGGGAGGCAGCCTTCCCACCATCGGCAGCCTGCATGGAACGCACAGAAACACAGCTGTCAACCAGCGAATAAAGACAAACTCTTTCAATCTGTATGTCAATCAACCAAGCAAAGTACAGCAAAGACTGAAAAGACACTCATGGAGTCTTGACAGAGTTGTAACAATTAATATTGTTCTGGTGACAAATACTGTAATGTGTATAACATGTTTCCATCTAACAACATAGGCAATTACAACAATCTATTTTTTGAATTAATTTTAAAAACACCCAAATGTGTTTATTTGGGTGATAACTTACTAAACATTGTATGAGGTGGCACATCTCACCAAATCTGCGGTTACATGACAGCATATGACATGTTATTTATGGGTCACATTGGTGTTTAGAAGGGAGAGAGGGAATGCTGGGAAATGAAATTCACTGTGGCAGGACTTAGCATTAACTGTCTTTTCTTTGCTCTGGTCACATTTGTTTTCCAGTGTCGTGCAACTCCCAGAGTGAGACATGCCGATCAGGTCACTGGTTTTATGGAATTCTCAAAGACAAAAGAGTCAATTTCTCTCCTCATAATTCAATTAACAATCCTGAAGGGCTGTTTTTCCAAAACAGGAAAAGCTGTGATGTATTCTTCTTTTGTGTTTGCATCAACATCTACAGAGCAGTGAGTGTTTTCCTCGGTTACATACTGTATACAAATTTATTTTTTTGTGCTGGAGACTCCAGAAGTCTTTTTGTGTGTTTCCATTTCTCAAGTTAATGAGGTCTGGCCAATGACTCTGAAGCTGTAATCACCCAAAGCCAGACCACTGCTGATGGACTGCTCGAGGCTCTTCACACACCATCTACACTCTCTGATCACTACAACATTTATCCCACTCGAACAGAAGTGTAAAAATGAAGAAGATTCATCATCTGGGATTATTCCTTATGCAAAATGATCTACTTCACAATGAAAATAACCCTAAAAAAAACATGCAAACCAATTATTTTTCTAATTGGGAAGTATTAAACTAAATCTTTAATATCAAACTGGATTTGGTGGAAATTTAACAATTTAGTCAATCTGGGGTACTAGTTTGCAAGCATAAAAGGAATACTTCAAATACATTTTTAATGTAAGTGCTACTTGGTTAAAAAAGGAACAGCTGTCAGGCAGAATAAAACTGTGAAACTAGCCTGCTGTTGGCTGGTGGCTACTGCTGCTGCAGCGCTGACAGAGCCGGGGGTGGAGCTAGCAGCAGTGATGACTCCGCCTGTCATCCTCAACGTGGTCGTCCCCGGCTTGGACAAGTGGCCTGCCGCCGCTGCTGTTACCGTCTTCACAGAGCCATCAGACAACTTCACCTGTGCACCCTGGGAGCCACCCACCACCTGTCAATCATAGACATCACAAAGTTGAATTTAGGATTTGAAACTAAGAGAATCCATCACTTACAGTCTACCTATACATGCTTAAAACTGCCAAAAGAAGGCAGTGAGGAGGCAGAAGATTCATTAGCACAGTATATCAACACAAAATCCAAATTTTCTTTCCAGACATTGATAAACCCACACAGTTGAACAATTGTGTTTTCAAACAAAGTAGTAACCATTTCAGTTACTACACAACAAAGCAGGAAAAAATATTGTTATGCATGTGAATGGATCATTACCACTGCTCCGCTTTGTGGCAATAACAGACTACAATAACAATGTAGTATATTTTATAGTATTTAACCCAGTATAGTATTTTATATCTAATTTAAGTCTATGGCTCAGTAATAAAGTTGTTATACATACAATTACGGACCTTGATCTTGTGTGAAAGGCTACAATTGGATTATTACAGTCTGGTGTGAATGGCCAAATATAAGTTGCAGGTCAATATCCTACAGTATGTCATACACAGTGTTTCTATCTCAAAAACATACAGTGATTATACCATTTTAATTTGACTCAAATCATTATGTTTCTTGCTTTGTTCCACAGGAACAGCATTTTAAGAAAGAGCAAAAACATAAACATTAGTTTTAAGCTGACAATCAGAGAGCAACAGTATGACAGTCCAGGGTGGGAAATGCCTGGTAAATCAGGCAGGTCTGCCAATCAATGTGCAAACAATGTGCAAAAAACACACACATCATCACTGTGGACATCATGCGCTCTGTGCTTATTCACAACGCTCTTTTAATGTTCTTTTCTCTGTTTATGGATACCATACTAAGCAAAATACTTTTAATGCAAATTGTTTAGTTGTGAAAATATTACCTAATAGGGCTCCCTATGATCACTCTAAGGCAAGCAAGGTTTTGGAAGCATAATGGGGTCACATAGTGTCAAAGTTAAGAGTGCCACAAACACTATAAGAGTGGTCGATATTTCAGTGAGAAGAGTAAATAGGACAGCCAAAGTTCTCGGTTGGAATAAAAGTGCTGGCAAACACAAAAGGAGATCTTTAAGTGTGGCTCAAAACTGTACTGGTCATTGTCCTGGGAGATCCTCAGTGATATATACCCCAAAGACAAGCCAGTTAATTTCAGACAGTGCTTGTAACTCTTAACTGTATCAAAACTGGGATGTTAGTTCTTGTGAAACAGTAAAGGGTCACAAGCAGCAGAGATTATAGCAGCTTCCATTAGTATCAGACACTGTAAAGGATATGGTAAAGTCCTGTCCTCAGTCTTGCTACACATACTGACCTGAGCCAGGATGGCTGCCTTCTGTCCAGCTGTCACTCGGATGGCCTGCTGGGTAACAGTTGCTGCAGATGATGCTGCATGACCTGTTGAACTGGAACCTCCCTGCTTCCCTGAACCCTGGGCTGGCTGGCCAACCAGAAACGTGCCCTGGGTAAAATGGACAAGCAGGGTTAGGGATAGGGTAGAAATCAAACAACATATTACATGACGCTGTCACCTTTTTAAACCTGAATCTTAAGTTTCGATTAACATGTAGCACTGATTAACACGATGCACAGTAATAAAATAAGTTCCCCTCTCGCCCCTTCGGGCGGTCCATTCCTCCTTCAAGCTCAGGTCCTCTACTGGAGGCCTGGGGGGCTTAAGGGTCCTGCACAGTATCTTAGCTGTTCCTAGGACTGCACTCTTCTGGACAGAGATCTCAGATGTTGGAACCACTCTTCCAGTTTGGAGGTCACAGCCCATAGTGTTTCGATTACCACGGGGACCACTGTTGCCTTCACTTTCCACTTCTTCTCTAGCTCTTCTTTCAGGTATTTCTCCAGCTTCTCATATTCCTTCTTCCTGATGTTACAGTCCTTTGGGATTGCTACATCTATCATTACTGTCTTTTTGTTACTGCTGTTTGTCCACCACTACTGTACTTTGTCCACTCGGTTCACCATCACAAGATTGTCAGTCTGTATCTGGAAGTCCCACAGGTTCGTAGCTTGGTCATTCTCAACCACCTTCATAGCTGTGTCCGATTGTGACCTTGGGACTTCCAGCCCATACTCCATGTATGCCTTGCCTGATAGCATCTTACCCCCCGCCGTTATGTGCTGGATTGTTTCAAGAGCATCTTTGCACAGTCTGCACCTGGGTCCTGCCTGGTGTAGTAGATCCCAGCCTCTATTGATCTTGTGCTCAGATCCTGTTCCTGTTCTGCCATGATTAGTGCCTCTGTGCTGTCTTTCACTCCAGCCTTTTCCAGCCACTGGTAGATTTTTCGATATCAGCCACTTCTTCTATCTGTTGGTGGTGCATGTTGTGCAGGGGTTTGTCCTTCCAATGATGGTTCGTCCTTCCAATGATGGTTCCACCTTCGCCTCTTCCTCAACTGGCTTCTGCTAGCTGAGGTATTCACTAAGCAACTCATCACGTGGGGCCATTGTCCTGATGTACTCATGAATCTTTGTTAATTCATCTTGGATAGTGGCTCCGATGCTCACTAGTCCTCGGCCTCATTCCTTATGCTTCAGTGCACAGTCTCAGGGTGCTGGACTTGGGGCGAAATCCTTCATGCATTGTGAGGAGCTTCCTGGTCTTTATATCGGTGGCCTCTATCTCTTCCTTTGGCCAGCTTATTATGCCAGTGGGGTATCTGATGACGGGCAAGTTCAGACCTTGTTTTTCCCAATTCAGCTGACTTCTCAGGACTTGCCTTACTCTCTGGAGATATTTGACTGTGGCTGACTTTCTTGTGGCCTCTTCATGGTTCCTATTTGCTTGCGGGATTCTGAGGTACTTGTAGCTGTCCTCAACATCTGTTATGTCACCTTCTGGTAGTCTAATAAGTTGAGTTCTTACTACCTTCCCTCTCTTGGATACCATCCGACCACACTTATGTAGTCCGAATGCCATTCCAATATCATTGCTGTAGATCCTGGTGGTGTGGATCAGTGAGTCGATGTCCTGCTCACTCCTAGCATGCAGCTTGATGTCATCCATGTAGAGGAGGTGGCTGATGGTTGCTCCATTCCTTAGCCAGTCTTGGTGATGATCTGGCTGAGAGGGTTCATACCTATGCAGAACAGCTGTGGGGAAAGATCAGCTCCTTGGTATACGTCGCACTTGATGGCGACGTGTGCAATTGGCTTGAAGTTGGCCTCCAGGTTCGTTTTCCACAGCCCCATTGAGTTCTTGATGTTGTACAGTTCCAAGCATTCCAGGATCCAATCCATGTGTGAGGCATCGAGTCGTAGGCTTTCTTGTAGTGATGGTATCGCCACCGACCTAACTCTGTCCCCCTTGCTGTAGCATTCGTATTGTATCTCTTCAAAACTCTAGTTGTCTCTTGCGAATGTTGGAATATTGAGCTACTAGTTATTTGTTGGTTAGTCTAGATGTTGGGTATCGGGTGTGTATGTATGTGTGTAATAGCTTACAGAAAATTTAATTAGCCTTCTTTGAAAATCAATTCATCATCCTTTTAGCTCCTAACTGGCACACACACACACACTAGCTCTTTGGCTGTTTAGGGAGATATACACAATGCATTTAAGAAAATTTGTAGAAGTCACACTTAGAAAACACTCTTAACCTTGAAGATTGATCATTATTAGGAGACACAGCTCAGAGCCTTACTTTAAATGTAGGTGGAAACCTCCTGCAGACAACTTCATTATATGCTAATGGCTAAATGTACAGACAGTAAGCACTGTTCTAAAGCTGACTGCAGGATCAATGCTGCTATAATGAATGTGTCTAATTAAGAACATGCCAGGCTCGGCCTCTCTACTAGAATACAAAAGTCTGAGATTCCCCAAGGAAATAAACCCCATTTGCAGACTGGGCATGCAAGTCTTGCCATGCTATAAAGAAATAAAATCTAAAATCTGTTTTTGTAACTGTAGTGAGGAGTAATAAATGGATAACATAAAAGCTCCTTTAGTTTCCTACAGATTTTGATAAAGCACTTAAAACATTGCTCTTGTATGCCAGAAAATAAATACTAAATGCTCTATAAAACAATGAGAATCCATGACGACACAAAAGTCATCAAAGAGAGTATGCATGTAGGTTTGTATTATTGCGTAAATACATTTATACACCCACCTGTGGGGTCTGTTTAAGGATATAGGATGTGTAGGAGAGGTTGGAAGGCAGACTGCTAGTAGAAGAAGAGGATGAGGAGGAGGTCTGAGAGCCCCCAGCGCCTGCCGACGAGCTGCTCTGGGACTGCTGACCTAAATTACAGACAGCCACATACACATCAGTTTCAAATCTGATAAACAATCCTGATATTCCTTATCCCAAATTACAATTTATCTTCTATTCATTCATTTCAGTAATTTCAAAAAAGCATATTTTACTTAGACAAATGATTCTGAAGCAGATATACTGTATACATTTTAAATATATTATGGGATGCTGCTAAATGTCTTTAATCTCATTGCAATTTGACAGGAAGTGTGCTATGTGAGGGATTCTAGCTCGCAGTACACATTAAAAAAACTGCAGAAAGAAATAGATGACTATGACTGACTCACTGTCCAGGAGGTAGTGCAGCCAAATTCCATATGTCACTTGAGAAGTGGGTTTCTTACCTTCTCCAAACTTCACGACGAGCCGAGAGCAATAACATTTTTTAATACAACTGTCTACAGCTTGAGGCATGGGCAAAAATGTCAGGGCGAAAGTCATTTGGCTGGGACACCAAACACGGACATGGAGTCGGTGACACAGTCATGTATTAGTTTCAGTTAGGCCCAAAATGTTCCCAAAGCTACCAATCTCCAACTTCCATGTAAGAGACACACAAGGAAAACACACTTATATTCACAAAACCTTGCAATATAAGGTGCATTGAAATAGCAAGATGCCAAACTATTCTCAGGTTTTCTGCATTCACTTTGACGTTAAATTATCAGATAGGCCCAAATAAAAGAGTTTTTTGTTCCTGGAAACAGTTAAAGTGGAGGTTGTATTAAATTTTAGGACCTGATATTTACGTATTCAGAACAACAGTGTCCTACTTGAATTAATTGAGTAGGTTTTAGTGTTACAAGGTAGTTTGTGGTCTTAACGTTGATATGCTAATGAGCTTTACCAATCTTTCTAGTGTGTCTGCTATGAGTCCCTTAAAGTATCCAGGAAGCCCAACTTAACTCAAAGACTTTATCTGCTGGCTCACTTTGTGATTTGCTGCCACAACAGCGTCATGTTAGACGGTCTGTATTTCAAAAGATGAATATAGGATGTAGCATGTCTCACTTGCACTGGACGCTCGGAGGATAGCTCCCTGTGGGATGAGAAGCAGCTTGCCCTTCCCCGAGGGGTTCTTACTGTTGGTGGTCAGGTAGAGCTTGGTGCCTGGAGGCAAATTGGCCAGATTGGCCAAGTTGTTGGCTGGCAGCTGAAGAGTAGCCATCACTAAGGACATACACAGAAACTAAAATATAATTATTCCCCCACCTCTGTGCGTTTCCTACCTTTCTAATATGTTTAAAGTCAAACTTCGCCCCAGTCATAAAAAAGAAACATTTCCTAATAACTAGTAACACAATAGCTACTAAATATACAACTTTCTAAAATGTACATATCCCATTTAATCTGATGTGGAATTCAAAATCGTTATTATAGTGTTTGTACAATTAATGATGTTGCCTTAGTGTCATATGAACCTGTGCATCATGTGCACTTGTATGTGTGTGAACTCTGACCTCCACTCTTGCCACTTGAAGCACCAGCCACCTTGGCAGCAGCCTGCTGACCAGGAATGCCACTAGCTCCGCTGACGATTGCTTTAGCGACTCCCTGAGCCAAAACCTGCTTGCCACCCATCACCTTGGAGACAGAAGGGTTGCCCTTGGCAACCAGAATCTGTCCACTGCTGATAGCCACCTGTTTGACTGCAGACTGAAGCGTTGAGCTAACAGGAATGCCTAACATCTGGAAAAGAGAGAGAAGTGCCAAATGTAACTTTTGACAACACATATATCTCTATTAATATGTAAATGAGTGATGTGTTTCTGTGTAAGGTGTGTGGGTATATGCAAGAGAGACTGACCTTGCTAGTTGAGGCCCCTGTGGCCCCTCCTGCCTGCTTCTGTGCCGACATGGAGATCATGTGACCTCCCTTCACTGCGACAAACTGGTGTGCTGCTGTAGCGGCAGGTTGCTGCTGGCTGGTTACTGTGGAAACCATTTGCTGCTGCTGTGCTGAAACTTCCCCTGGCTCCTGCTTGATAATAACCTGCATGAGAAGTGAGTGCACATGGAGAGAAGGATTTTAACAAGAAGGCCACAACAGGTTGTAAATATTGCAGCTGATATATTTGGTATAAATTCTACTCTCTAATTAAAAATGCAAAATGTTGTGATAATATGATACATTGAGCGTAAAAGTAAGTACCCCATATTTGTTTTCCAACAGGCTACAGATAGCAGTGAGAAAAGATTTGTTGCTTAAAACAGATTTCTGAAAATCAGCATCATCATTTATTCATCAAGGAGCTGTTTTTATATTCCTAATCTGTCCCCATCCACCCTGGCCTTTAGTACTACAGCAGATGTCTGCAGCCTACAACAGAGACAAAGTAGAATCCGAGCCAATGAGAGTACCACTGTGATAAAACAGAAATTTTGAGTGAAATCATATTTAATTCTTTGTGGCTGGTGATGGCATGATGAGCATGTGGGAGTGAGAGGATTTTACAGCAGGGTATTGACACTGAGTGAAACAGAACCATGCAATTCTCTCTGCAAAGCTCCCCGCACCCCCCTATATCTTCAGAGTGATGTCCCATTTAAATAGCTTGCCAAGGCACTCGCATCTGCTGAAGATAGCACCCTGGCCTACTATTAATACCATCCTGCTTTGTTAAAGATACAGATAGTACAGGGACTATCTTCACATTGGTGGGAACAGATCATTAAAAAGAAATGTCTTAGCTACAAAGCATTCATGTTAAAGGGTGTCACCCAGTAAGACTCTACCAACTCACCTTCACACCTGAGGAGAGGAAGGTGCCAGTGTGTACTTTGGGGGCTGGAGAGCGAGTGCCTTGAGCAGCAGACTGTTTGGCTGAGGGTCCTCCTGCGGAGTAATTTACACAAAAACCCACACAATAAGTCATTGGGGAGATGAATGTAGTACTGGTGATGGCTCACTGAACCTCCTGCCATCCTTTCCACAGACATTAAGGCCATTGTGGTGTGAGGTGACAGTTTCCTGCCAGGGTTGCTCAGCGTGGGTGTTGAAGCAAAGCTTTGGCTGCTGCATTTACTCGCAGAGCCAAGCACTGCTAAAGTTTGGTTCCTTACCTACAGCATCAAAATTTGTTTTAGGACTGGTGAATCAGCTACAACACCCACATCAACTTCATCCAGCTTGATAAAACATCACTTAAAAGCACTCCGGTCCTGCTGCCAGATCTGGTTGAGCTGTGCATTTGGGGAGGAAGTGTGGGAGTGGTTGAGAGAGAGTGAGCAATCAAGGGGAAAGAACTCCTAAGTGGAATATGAACTGATGCTGCTGATGTGAGGAAGCAAATACAACAGCCTTGGTGATGTAAGATGACTCTGCTCCATGATGAGGTGACGCACTCATGGAGTGCACAATTGCTTCATCTGACAGTGAACTATCATCTTTCTAGAGAATTGCGCATCTTGTTTATGAGGAGAGTGTGGGGTCTCATCCTACTAATATGGTCAGGAAACACAGCAGCTCAGTCACCATGGTTACCTCTCATCCAGCAACCATCCTGCTGGCTCACCACATGTCATATTTTATGTCTGCAAATCAGGGACAAAAGATAAACACAGGGACCAAGAGAGACAGAAAAAGAACCAGAAGGGAGGGAGCACAAAGAGCTAGATAAGGGGAGAAAGAGGACAAGCAAGAAAAGCAGTATGAAAATAGTGAGAGTGAAAGACAAAGAGTCAAAAGGGTATTGTTCATCATCTGTTCCGCTATAGAGTACATTCCTCACAGCCATTTTTATATGCTATGTGGGCAGCTCAGACACTGCTTCTCGGTTTCACTTCAGGTCCACTTCCGATTTCAAGTGGCACTTTGACACTGAGTAGGAGATGTATACCTGTGGAGGTGGCGGATGAGGAAGCCATGCCGATCACCTGACCTGGCTTGTCAACAATGATATAAGGGTTGTTGAGCACTGCCGAAGAGCTCTGCTTGCTGTGGACAGGGGTGGAGCTGGTGGGTGTGCGAGGCAGTGGGGAGTGGCTTGGGGTGGAGATGGGAGACCCTGTGGGGGATAAAGTGCACAGGAATAATTCTCCTTAAAGAGGTTAAAAACAAATTAACATTGAAAAAGATGAAAAAGTACATGAATGCTTTGGAGTTTGTTGTGATTTAGCCCAAATAAAGTTTTCCAGGGCAAATTGTGAGGGTTGGGTGAATAAAAGAATGGGTGAAACACTGTGTACCAGATTAACTCACAGGCTGTTTGTTATGCAACATTTAAATTTATATGCTTGATTTGCTAGGGGGCCCGCAGATGTCATACACCTGCCTGAAATCTGAATATATGAAAAATACTAGGTGAAATATGAATATGTAAATTATGTCTATTCTTTCCCCACTTGGTGGCAATTTGGCCGAAAACTAGTTATGATGCTGATTTAGCAAAATCAGATGAGGTAGCAAATGAGAAACTCATGAGTCTTGTTCCCTCCCGGGCAGTACAGCATATTCCTAAGATGACTGCATTTTAAATAATTACACCAAGTGAAGAATGAGCATCAGTCCCAGGGAACAAAGTGTACAGAAACCATGGGACAGAACAATAGTGTGAATATTGGAACTCTGACAAAGTTTAATATCAACACAGTTAAGTGTTGACTGTCAGCATTTCTTAACGTTTGTATTTCTCCTGCATGAATCTGAAATAAAAGTTCTAAAAGAAGACTGTAGAGAATTATCATCTTAGTGACAAAATCCAATTTCACAAAATGTCTTATTTATGGAGCTGCCATGCCACTTTCAGCTATGAATTTTACACTGAGAAATTTCCACTGGGTGGAGACATTTACCTGAAACTATTTTACAGCTCATGGTGATTGGTTGGAATGATTTCCCGGGAGACTCAGCAGGGCTGGGTGGCTGTCCTTGTGGGACAATCTTACAGCTGGCTGTGATAGGCTGGAACGCAGAGTTGCCATGGGAACCCAGAGTGATCCTGTCACGCACTTTAGGTCGGGTTGGGGTGCGTTCACCAGCGGTGAGGCTGGAGCTATGGCCACCTGTTGACCTTCCGATCTCAGCTTTGATGAAACCTAGATGGAAATGGGAGAGTCATTCCGTGACAGAGTTACACATGTAAGAATACAACATATCCAGTACAAGGCTTTTAACTCAAGAGCGTTTGGGACACCACAGTAACCTGGTCCAGTCTGGTTTGGGGGAAGAAAATTCTAAAAGGTTTAATTACTAAAAGATAAATGTTTGTGTGTACCTTTGTCTACACTGGTATCATGTGAGATGGGTGAACTGGAACGTCCATGACTTTGAGCCAGAGAGGTGGCCAACATGGGGCTGGCCTCTCTCTGAGTCACCTTGGAAGAAGAGGGCTGAGGGATATAGTCCTCCCCAAGAGAGTTCCTATGGAGCTCCACATCAACCACCTGGAACAAATATAGCTCATTGTAAGAGAAAAGCTCTGACAAAAAAAGTCACTGCAGGAAGCTGAGGGAACATTTATAACTTACAGTTTCTGCCCCAAGTGTCTGCAGCCCAGTGTATGTTCTGTCCAGCTGCAGGAAAAAGAAAAGAGAGGTCAAAATAAAGACATTTAGAGAGTTTAGGTTATAAAGTAGAGGTTGTGAACGGAATAACTGAGTTTTAATCACTATTCATAGTCCAATAATCTATAGATGCACAACCATATTAATGACTAAATTAAATTACTTTAAATTCTCACGTGGTTTCATTACCTAGCAATGCACCTACTAAATATTCCCCCTGCACTGGATATTTTCATTTTGCTTTAACGTTACAATTTCTTGTCTTGTGTTTAATATTTTGTCACACAATACATGTACTGCTATTAAGTTATATCTTTCTTTTCGGAATTGATGATAATTCGTATCTAAATTGTTATTTATTTCAGTAAAGAGGTCATCACAAAGACAAAGGACATCAGAGACACATCGGGATGTTTAGAAGAGGCTCAGCTAGAACTGCATGTGGAAAACTACTGTGTCTCAGTCGGAAAAGGAAAACAAGCCGAGTGATGATGCGTTCTATGATGTGGTCTGACCTTTAGCTGGTGGATGATGTCAATACGTTTGTTGCGAGGGTCTTTGAAGTGGATCTGGATCCTCACAGGAAACTCACCCCAACCACGACGTGTTAAATGAAAGGGAGGTTCACTGAGAACAGACACATTCAAAAAGCCTTCAGTAACGTCATCAAAATACAAATCTAGACGAAGAAAATCTACAGAGGATGCATAACAATAATAATAATAATAATAATAAACTTTATTTATATAGCACCTTTCATACAAGAAATGCAGTTCAAAGTGCGTTGACTTTGTGAGAAAATGACTTTGTGAGAAAAAAACACTAAGCTCCCACCCTGGTTTCTGACTCAGATTCCATTAATAATCTCTTAAAATCAATGACTTGAAGGACCCTTTGAAGCTTCATCCCCACATAACAGAAACTGAGCCGACTTCCTGCATGTGTATGTGCACGGATATTACGTGACTATTCCAGTATACTGTATGAGTGACACATTTTAGTTTTTTCTTACTTTCATTCATCCCTTCATCTACATTCAGGCTGTGTTGAGAGTCAGCAGAGAGCACTGCCGACTGTGTGGGGTTCACTGGGAATGAAGACTTGAGTCCGTCAGAGGAAGCTTATATGAGCTGCTGCTACGGCAACGTAAGCGCCTTGTCAGCTGAAACAGCCAGAAGGCTACGTCTCAAAGCTCAAAAGGTAAATCCTTTGTGACTTTTAGAGGACAAAACCTAAAATGAGACATCTTAACCGCAGAACCTGGGGCCAAAAGTTTCTTTCCTTCTAAGTGATTCCTAAATTAACTGTGCGACACCAACCTACACACCTCAGTACTTTGGGCTGAGGCAAACACTTAAAACATGCATGTTTTTCTGAGTGACTACATTGTGTATGATTTAGGTGTGCCTATTATTAGTCATGTTGATATTGACTTCTAGTCTGACTCATTATGTGCTAAATGGCATCACACACCCCACCAAATTATGTGTGTGTACAACCAGTATACTGGTAATAAATATGCCTTTTCCCGCATTTGTAAAAATACTAACCACCAACAAGATTTAGCTGGAGTAAGTATCACTTAGAAAGACAAACATTGTTTTTTACCTTCAGCCATGATTGATGGGAACTACACTGGATGAGCTGCATCATCAAATAGCCACAAGAGGGCAGTGTTAATTCAAGGAGTTTCATAATGGTCTGTTTACTGCCATCAGCAGACTGTTCTTGCAAGTAGGGGCTGATCTTAAACGTCAGCTGATGATAAAGACAGTCTCTTACACATCCAGGTGCTATTTTCCAAAATTGTTTCATTACTTCCTTCAGGTTTGGCAAGTGCTGTGTGGAAAAAGGTGGGGCAAACTACTGACACAGAATAATAATATAAGGTTATAAGTAAACATTGTGTCTATGGGCAACACAACACCATGAGGGCAAATCTTATTGGAACAAGTTGGTCCCTGTCTCTGTGACTTCTATTGTTGCCTGAGGTAACCACATAAAACAGCATCCAAGTGCTAATTTCTACAACAAGAGAAGAGCCCTGCCTATATCAGAAAATGTTTGCATGACTGAGGAGTGCTTACACTCTGTCTGCGTCAAATATCTACAAAAAAAGACTGGTTCACAGACCTGACTTCCACTAGGTCATTGGGTTTGTAGCTGGGATGCAAGAAGAACCAGACTTTCTTTACAAAGTGGTCAATGCTGGGTTCTCTCCTGGAGCCCCTGACGTACACCATCCATTTATGGGTAGACTGGTCATTTTCTTCCCGTTTATCTGGGGGAATGTACCTGAGGGTGAGAGACAAGGATGAGAAACACGCAGCTGGGCAGGTAAGGAGCAGGTACTTGTTCTTTTGTCTTTCACTAAAAACTACTTGAATTGAAAAGAGGTCAGAACAGAGAATTAAGGGAAGACAGGCTGCATGGGTGATGAGCAAAAGTTAAATTAAAAACAAATACATTATTAGAAATAAGCCATGTGTGAACATTTAATGCAAACACTTCCACGTGATTTTACAAAGAACCTGTCAGAGAATGAAAAACATTAAATGATACATTACTTGACAGTTTAGGTCAACATAAACAAATTTACTTCCATTTACGTTTTATTAAGTCTATGACTGTTGTGTCAGGTTAAGCCTTCCTATGTACAACTATATGCCATAGCACATTTAGCCCTCTGAGCCTTTTAGTGTGCGTGAGATACCTGTGCCTACTCAATCAAGCTTCCTAGAATGAAAATGTGCTTCATATTACATTGAACTAAGTAGTCTTGAGGAGCTGTCAGTTCTCTGGGTCAACTCGAGCCCAGGGGGAAATAAAAAGTAAAAAGAATTTTCAAACTGCATCAAGACTGGGCTTGAAGCAATACCGAATTATGGCTCAGCTCTTTAGTGCACAGTCATGCAAAAACAAGGGAAATCCAACTAAAATCAGGTGCAAAACTCTTGAGGGAGAGACATACCTGTTTTAGGGGGGCAGCAACGTAAATCAAAACAACAATTCTCGAGTGCACTGAACGTTATTCATTAAACCTCTTACATAAAAACATTTATCTGTGAGTGAGTTTTTCCTTGTAGTCCGCTCAACTTCAGCCAAAAAGATTCTACCCCCATTTTGAGTTATGTTCTGTGCCATGCCTATATTTCAAAAGATTTTTGATACTTCCAACCATTGGCTGCGATGTGAGACGCATCTCCCGGTTACACCACCACTTCTGGAGTGCCGAAATCTGAAGTCAATTTATGGTTTCTAACTCATTCATAGGTTATACCTATTGTCAAAACTTTCAAATCCTCTCTGTAAAGCTAAGACAAAACATCTGTCTACTCTGTACTTTACTGTGATATTAGTAACTAACAACACCTGGACAACAGCTTGAGAGATATTGATGAAAATACAAACTTTGATGTTATAACTGCATGCTTGTGGTTTTCAAACATTCTGACTTCTCACCCAATAAAATAAACAAATATTTGTGATCTGAAACGATTCACATAAAAATGGAAAAATTAAAGGAGAAGAAAAACAGACAAAACTATTTAACAGGCTCCTAACCCCTAAATTAGAAAGACCTGCTCTATAACATGAAGTCGGAAAGATGGCAAAAAAAAAAACCAAACACTTTTGCTTAGTTTGGTTACGTACTTGGACACATTCCCCACTACGATTGTCTTCTTTGCATAGAGTCTAGAGGCCTCATTTCCTGTAGTCTGGTAGGTCACCCTATGTTCTGCCAATGGCACACCAAATGTGTCCTATGACAAATAATGGAGAACAGAACAGGCTTGATGAAAGATAAAAAGATGCAAGATTAATGCTGATAGCCACAATCATCATCGACTCATCAATGACCCTGTCACCTTTGTCAGTTTTACTCACTTTGCCTGTATTGCGTCCAGGTCTGCGCTCCTGCCTGCTGCTGCTGTCTTGTCTCCATGCTCCCTCTCCGTCTCTCTCAGCTCCCTCTCCTTGCTGTGAGAGGGACTCGGACTCCGAGTGGACCAGAGAAGTAGTCTCTGAGCCCTGGTTGAGAGGAGAAGAGGAACGGGACGGGGACTCCAGGAACCGTCGGATGGCTGGATGGTTCAGCACAGCAGGGTCACTCTTAGAAGCATGCTGGGACACAGAGAAAAGGTGGTTGCTGCTACTGTACTATACCACTGCCTGAGAGCAGCTGGCAGCTGTCTGAGGATGAATATATGGGAATTTACCTCTGGGACTCTTGTCATTCCAGCATTGGCATAGAAATTGGCCACTATGCATGCCCTTAGCTTGTCCATCATCCTCCTGGCTTCATTGAGTCGCTGCATAATAATGGAAAAACAATGAACAACAATTAATCATGCAAGTTACTTTCAGTATCAATTTTTCTGAATTACTGCGACAAAACAAGTGAAACATGGTATAATGAAGAGAAGAAAAGACAATTTCCCATTGTCATCCACATACCTGACTTATCACATCTATCTCGTGCTCTTTGTTCTTCATCTCCAAAGAAAACTGCTCTCTGATGATGGTTTCAATCTTCTGTACTGCCGCTTCTCGGGCTGACAAAGCAGGAGGAACATATATTAAAGAACCGGTATCCCTGCGTACAGTTACTTGTTAGCTGTCACAATATGTAAAGCAGGTGTAAGCGTCTCAGGGTTCAGAGCATAAACTTACCATTGTGTTCAGCCGCTTTGTTTCTCTTACTATTTTGGACCAGCGAAATGTCCTCATAGTCGGGATCATTGCCTTCTATTTTCCTTTTAATTCCTGACATGGCTGTCTGTAAAGAGGTGTATATATTAAGAAAAATGCATATCCACACAGCTAACGTTAGCTAGTCACATCCACGCTCCCACGGCCAGTTGTGATGGTGCTTAGCATCGAATTAGCCTGCTAGCAGAGAAGCTGCCGGATACAGCTAACATTAGCTCTGACTAGCTAGCTAGTTATGCAAACCGTCTACACCTACCACTGTTTCAAACTGTTGGGCCATTATTTGAGAAAACCATAGTCTGCAATTAAGCCAATTTTAACAAAAACTTTACACGTCTCACGAGCTCTGTATTAGAGAAATCTGTGCCTGACGTTCGTGAAGCCGGCGGTAGTGTAACGTTAGCAACCGCTATCCTTGTTTGCTAATTTTGCTAACGTTAGCACACGTTAAGAGACACTGATTCAATCTGTTTGAAATGCAAACTTACTGGAGTGCCCTGGGCTGCGGAGCAACGTTTCTTACTGAGGCGTGTGTTTTAATTCAGTGAGAGCATATCCTTTGCGTTATGCTATATTCATTTTACAAACTTGAGTTTAGTAAATTGCTAAATCTCGAGGTGAACAAGCAAGCTAAATAGTGGATAGTTAGCCTTGCACTTCAGCAAAACAGCCGCCAGGGGCCACTATTCTACAAAACAGATGATGCTACTCCTGAGCGCTCTAATAGGCCTTATCATCTTTCTGTGGCTTTGTTCACTGGAAAAACAAGTAAGTGCAATGAGATGAAACAAATACATGCCTCACGCGCATTTAGCGTTAACTGCACGGACAGGTAATCCGTAAACAAGAATGAAGATGACATTGCACTCTACCTTACCCTATAATTAAATACAACATCACCTGCATGGTATGATAACAATACACAAGAACTCTTCAGTTATCATTTCCTCTTTTTTTAAAACGGCTGATTCAATGGAAATGCTTAGAGCCGTCACACGAGTATTCTTTTAGGACAACAATGCACATATGCTTGCTTTAAAGCCAGGACAGCAGCTATGGTTATAGACCTTTAAGCATTACTGCAATTAATCTTGCATGCAGGTGGAATGTAAATAAGTGCATTTACTCAAGTACTGTACTTAAGTACAAATTTGAGCTACTTACATACATTATATACATTGCTTAAATATTTCCATTTTATGCAACTGTACTTCTACGCCACTAAATCACAGAGGCAAATATTGTACCTTTTATGCTACTCCACTACAATTCTCTGACAGCTTTAGATACTAGATACTTTTCAGCTTACACCTTTTTCTTACCCTTCCTGTCCAATGAAAAGCATGTATCTTCAAATGTGATGATTCTAAAGCTGAATTTTTCTGATAAACTGAAAAGGTTTATGAGTTGAGACAACTATCCTACTTCTTAAGATAAATAAAGGTAAAAAAAAAAAGTGGATTAGCTGGAAAATGCATTGTCACTAAACTGAAAGCAGGGCTGTTTTTCTTTGCTTATGAAAAGTTGACTTTTTAGAGGTATGTGGTTCTCACAGGACAGCAATGCTACAAACTTATGAAGGTCTTATAGAATATGAAGTGTTGCAGCAGATTAAACCAACCAGCAGTATATAAGATGTTAAAATGAGCACAACCTTAAACACCAACAGCAGTAAATGCAACATACACATTAATGTAGCAGCAATATTAAACCAATAACATCATTTGTAACATTAAAACACTGACAGGGACAATTTTCCTGCAGAATGAGTACTTTTATTTTTGAGTACTCCTTTTAGCAAAGTACATTTTGCTTGCATACTTTTACTTAAGTGAGGTTTTGAATGCCTGGCATGTAATGGAGTATTTTTGCACTGTAGTATTGCTACTTCTACTTAGGGAAGGATCTGAATACTTCTACCACTAGTCTGACACCAGTGTCAGGTTGCATCACATGAACAAGAAAGCCAATACGTGACAAAAGGGGAACAAGTTCCTGATGAGCACGTTTTAGATGATCAGGAATTTAACGCCACAAAGTTTATCATCATCTAGCTTTCTTAGCCACGTTTCCACCAAACACAGGAACACACGCTTCATCAGGTCTCACTATCCTTGCCTCAATGTCCACATTATCTGTAGTAAATTATTAACAAGCAACATTAGATAGTAAAAAAGGGTCTAATGGTTATTATTCTAGCACATTTCCAAAAGCATTACTAACTATTACCTTGCAAATTCCCTGGCAATGAATCAACCTCTCATTGGACTCAAATTTATTTTAAAGAGATAAAGAGAATTTTTATTTTAAGCTCTAACAAGAGCACATGCCTAACTTTCTGACCTTTTTCAATCAGCCTGAAATTAAAGAAGGTCTCTCGTGCAGTAGTGCGGAGTTTGGTCATGCTTATAAAAAGACACTTTACAGGCACCACATCATTCCCTTGTCTCTTGTACATCACATCATAAAGTAGCATTATGAAGATTTATACTATTCAAACGTAGGTCATTTAGATATGTTTAGGTACATCTAAAGCTACCATCGTACCACAGTGGGTTTTTCATTTATTCCTGCTTGTGGCCTGTGTGGGTGTGAGGTGACAGTGAGCTGCTAGCGCCAAATGTCTTCCACACAAGATTATTTTATCTTCTGACATTAACTTTGATATAGTGTTTTCCTGTCTGTGGGTAAATAGTGCCCGCCTGACAATTTCTAAATTTTTTCTACATTGTTTAGTGTGAATGCAGAGACATCGTGCCCATAAAAATGGTTGTGGTTTTGATTTAACCAAACCATAATGTGGAGTACATAAATCACAACATAAGGCGAAACAAAAGAGGCCTTTTGAATGTTTACTGCAGAACGGCTTGCTCAATACTAGCTTGAAATGATGTGACCGGTTTAATATAGTGTTTTCTTGTTCAACACAATGGCTCATTAAAACATCACCAACATGATGATGAATGATACATAACTTGATGAATTAAAATATTCAATAGCCACATGGAGCAGATTGAAGACATTTTAATAAGACCTCGTATTATTTTTGTTGTTTGGTTGTTAGATAAACATCTGTGGTGTAATTAATTGGTGGTTACAACAGCTGTGGGTTCAGTCATTTATATAATTAGTATAATCCCTTCAGTTCTATCTTCCACATGTTTATGTTGTGAAGACCAGTTTACTAATTGAAATGAGAATATCCTTTAATGGTTGGGTCAACTTTACCTATCACATCCAGTAGAAAAACTGGTTTTCATCTCAATTTTTGGATTTCATTCATATGGAGTCAATACTCCATGGTTTAAAAAAAAGAATATATTATCAGGGCATCGCTGTTTGGGGAGATTAATATCAAAAGCTGGCATGAAGATGATCCACACCACAATTTTAACGTCATAAATGGACCATGCAATGAAATACAGTACTGTCAATTAAATAAATATAAATGTATGTATCTAGACATATACCATACAGAACTTCCAATATGAATTTCAATAAGCAATTTTAAAAACTTTACCTGAAACCTATAAATCATTTTTTAGACCACTTAATTCTCCAACAGTTGTTTTTACTGAGGAGACATGACACAAGTGTTGGTACAGAAAAAACTTTATTGATGTTTCTCTTACACATGTCGACAATTACATTTCAACATACTGCAGTTTACAAAAATCCAAAGTTTTCTCGCAGTTAAACAAAGAGCATCGGAGGAGAACGTGACGTTAAAATATCACATCATACATACAATAAAAGTTTATATCAAAAGCATACAATTGAATTCTCCACTCATTATTCTTTCATTAAAAGGCACATAGGGCAGCATTATACAACTAACAGGTTAAAGCCCCCATCTTGCACACAAGCACAATTTACCCCATTGACATTATTCAACAAAGTCACCTTTGGGATTGAATCAAATCCACTTTGGCTTCCATCTGCATTCATATTAAACTCCCATCAATCACCTTTCTAAAGCTCAGCTCAGAGTTTAATTTAAGGCATGCCATTTGCAATTGGGAGTCAAAATATCTCAGCGGCAAACAGTCCCACAACGCACCACAACAAGCAAATAATAAAATAAAATAAAATAAAAATAATCAACAAACATCATCAAAGTAAACAATGTATGAAAGCCTCTACATAGCTAATAGTGAAAATCCATTAATCAACATAACAAGACAATGTTTGAAGTAAATACTCAGTGAAATCACAGACGCACACACACACACACTCAAACTCTCTCTCACACTGTTTATCCAACTCCCACTCTTTTATTTACTTTACCCATATTCTTACCACAGAGCCTCCTCTTGTTAGCCTGAAAGGAGGGTGGGTGGGAATGAGGATGTTTTTGTGTCAGACCTGACACTGACTGAACTAATCCTTCTAAGAAAATGCTTGGGGGATGGTTTAAAATACCCCAAATTCTCCCACCTGTTTTTGTCATTGTGGCGGAAGCACAATCTACTGTTCTTATGTTGAGTATGACGTTACAGAGAGTTAGGGAGTAACAAACATACGCACTCACTGATACCCAACCATTCACCCTAAAATGAAAAGCTGAAACTCTCTTACTCACTCTTGACATTGTGCTCTTGTGGCTGCTTTTGTTAGAATATCAGAGCCATAGCACGTAGCGGCCAACAGAAGGAGCTGACGGGCCACTTCACTGTCTCATCCATACGTCATATGAAAGCAAAGAACATTTACTGATACAGTAAAGAAAAAAAAAAACAAAAATGAAACCATGGTCATATAATTCTACATTTAACAGGATTCTGTCAAAGTGCACAATTGGGGCTCTCGGTTACAGAAAAACACAATATGCTACATAGAAGGAGGTACATTTAAATACAAGCTAACCAAAGAAAACAAAAACATATTAATGTTATATTCACAGCAATATCTCTAGTCTATCAACACCTACTGTAGTAAAAGGTGACTTTTACTGACCATGAGCCACGTCATCCAAAATCCCCCCCGTGTGAGGTATAGCGCTGCTACACCTGCACCGTAGCTCACCAGCAAACACACATACATACATAAACACCTGGAGGTATCCAGAGTTACACCTTTACATGTAGGTGCACAGGTGAGAGGTGCAACCATCAGTTCTGTTGACAGAAGTTAGCAGTTGTGCAGCGCTTACACTTCGATAAACCTCCTTGGCTCAAACACATCCAGGCTGAATCGTAAAAGTCATATACATACGTACGAAACATGCAAACCTAAATTCATTCAGAGCAGTCTTCGAGTTTGATCTGCAAAGGCTTCTCACATCTACAAAAACACCCACAAGCCCACTACACCAATGAACTAACTGACACACTAAAGCTACATATAATAAACATCCAATTATAAAAAAAGACAAACACACATAACTTAAAAAAATAAAAAATAAAATGTCAGTAATGGCCGTAATGATAATAATTAAGATGGAGCTAAAATAAGTAAATGTAGATAAGAAAATGTGAGGCGATAACATAGGTGGAGCACGGAAAATGCACAAGGGAAGTGGAGCTAGGTGATAAGTGGAGGGATGTGTGGAAAAAGGAAACAAGAGGGCAGATCTATCAATGGCCATCTTCCAATATTTTGGTACAGCTTCTACTCTTTCTCTCTTCTCCTAACCCGACTCTGACTCAACGTGCCAGATCATTTTGTATTTATGACCACTGATACTGTGGGAGAGCAGCTGGCTGACTGTTTACCACATTCATATCGGGTCATTTTTTGTATCAAGGAAAAGAGTAAAAAGGGCAGTACTTTTACATGTTCGTTACCAGTAATGGAGCGTACTGTACTGTATTGTATGTACCTATCTGAATGGAGCGAAGTGGGTATAAAGGTAGATATCTGACCTGACTGATCATCATCTGTAAGCCAAAAATAAATTCAGATCATTTTTCTTCTGAAGGAAGATCCTTGCTGGCTCATTCTTGTATGGGCATTTTTCAGATTTCGCCTTAAGGCATTGTTTTTGTTCATCAGCACTACCTGTGATCATTCCAGCTCATCAGTGACCTAGATCTCTGGATATGCACAGTAATGAAATCACAGTGTTGGGAAGGTCACTGTCAAGCTGATTACCTGCTTGTAATCAGAATCATTCAATTCAAGAAAAATTCAATAATATTATTACGAGTATTAGCCCTTTTCAATATTACATTAGTTTGAGAATTCTGTGTATTAAATCCATGCAGTTAGGTAAACAAACCTACTCATTGTCATGCAGAAACATTTAGCGTTGAGTTTTCTTTTGAAAATGTCTACAAATGTTACAGTAACATATACTTACTTAGCTTTTCATTGAGATTTCACCTATATACCATGGCCTTCTTCAGCAAGTGGAAGTCATCACAAGACATAAGTACTGACTGTGCTTAAGTCACGTGATGGGATATGGTTGAAAGCTCTGTGAAACGCTGAGTAAGGGAATCTTGAGTTTAGAATATGTTACCACAAATATCTGATCCTAAGGATTTTATCTCCAAGCTCCAATAATTTTCAATGAAATATTTAGTTTTGCTAATGCAACAAGTAATTGCGCATGTTTTCACCAAATATCTGCAATCTGATTGATGACCACTATCATAATCAGTTATTTTTTCTTTAATTCTGTCATACATGATCAATTATGTCCCAACCTTGTGCAGTTACTACTAAGGCATGTCTGACGCATTAATCTGAATCCACTGTAGCTCAGGTTACAGTAGTCATTAGCATTATCAACCACTGATTATTGAAAGAAGGAGGGTGGAGAACAGAAAAGATTCAGAACACCACGAAGAGCATTGCTACATGATGCTATGGGAAAATGAATTAGCTCAACGGTACTGTGGCCTGAACTACTATGTGCCCGTTCTAAAGAAGTATGTGATTGTGTGTGTGTGCTGTGCATGGGGTGAATGTGAAGAGCTGAAGTTTCAAAGAGTTTAAGTTCTTTAGTGTGTGCTCTCAAGTGAGAGTGTGTGTGTTTGTGTGTGTGTGTGTGTGTTTATGGTCAGGTCCTGTGATACTTGTCATTGTAGCGGTGGATGGTTACACAGCCGTGGTAGGAGATCGGCCGCGGCATGGCTGCCACTCCCGTGATGATGCCTGATGATGGCTCGTAACACAGGATGGTGTCTGTTGCTTCACCATTTTCCCCTCTGCCACCAAGAATGAAGATCTTACCATTGCACACCGACATGCCACAGCTCTCCTGCAGGGAGAGAGAGGGAGGGGAATTAGAGGGTGCAGCTTCAGAGGATGTAAACCTGAGACCGAGTTTGTTCAGTTTGTTCTGTATCTGCCTTTCATCTATTACCTGTTTGTTAAAGGTGTGAACCACATGTATCCAGTAGTCCTCTGCGGGGTCGTAGCAGAATATGGACTTGGTGAGACCACCGCACACATAGATCAGGTTGTTGAGGGACACTGCTGTGATGCACCGCTTGGCGATGGGGATGTTGGCCCGTAGTAACCAAGAGTCTGTCTCTGGATCATAGCACTGGACCTGTGACATACAGATAGTTGTAGTTACTTGTGTTTTACTGTGGACAGACTGAAATATACGGAGCTCATTCTGTTTTTTTTCTGACTGCCATGTGGGCTGACTTAAGCCTGACTATGTGGTTTTGCGTACATTTCAAGCATTCTCTCACCCACTTCTCTTTAAAATAGCAAGAGCGTTGTCTCTTGCTGCAGCTAATGTGAACAACACTGGGTCTCACTCTAACAGACAAAGACCTTGGGGACCAATGTAAATGGCCCCCGTTAGAAGACACCAGAGAAAAGTAGCTCAAAGGAACTAGAGCCGGCATGAACTCTAGTCCCTTTAGGCCGTGTAGAGCCAGGTGCCAACAGTCTGCAGTCAGAGAAACACAGATTTGTGTGCTATCTCTACTGAGACTGCCTCTCTGCCTGTGGACGTGTGCACAGACATAAACAAACATACCAGCTATTCCATGGAAGAGAGTAAAATGCTTCTACTAAAGTTAAGTTCCTGCGAATGCCATTGTCTAACTATTTACCACCAGCATCCGGACTGTCAGTCAAAACATAATGAAATGATTCCAGGGAAGCCTGTCAAGTCCTTATCTTGCCTTGGCTTATCTAAATACAGAATTATACAGTGGAAACTGACAAATCATAACTTGACAGATGACAATTTGTCTAATTCTTAAATTCCTTATAATTATTGTTACCCAGCATTCAGTCCAAAAGTTCTTCTTCTTGCCGTACCATTCCCCATCAGCAACGTGCCATAACCAAACTGAGCAGGATATGGCCGTTATAACATAAACTGCCAATCTGTGATGTTTAACAGCAAAAGAAGCTACTTCTGCTTTTGTACTGGAACTCATATCTCACTATCGCCCTTTCAGTGGCTCAGCATGTTTAATTATAAATTCTTAACTCAGAAAGCTTTATTTTATTAGGGGGATTTTTGTTTTATCTTTCCGGGACAGGCCACAACAGTCGAACAGTCTAAGCTTACTTTGTTTCTTCAGCTGCCAGCAGAAAGGTGCATAAGCATGCCCCATTAAAGTTTGATCATTCATCTAAAATACATGATCATGCAGAGTCTGTGAACTAGATCAAGGCGGCACTTACTGTATGCGTTAGCTAGTTCCAGAAATATATTTTACATTTTACATTGCACCTTTTCTGAATTCTGCCTAAAGAAAAATGCACAGTTCATGCTTTTTTATTATTAACGCACACCAAGAAACTTTATCGTGTAATTTGTAAGCCTATATATAGCACAGCCTAATTTAAATACATACCTCTCTGGACACCAACAAGTCCAGTATATCTAGTGCAGTCCAGTGCAAATATCTACTTTAAAAAAAAAAGTGCTTTTCCAAACGCAAACACACATAACTTAAAAAAATAAAAAATAAAATGTCAGTAATGGTCGTAATGATAATAATTAAGATGGAGCTAAAATAAGTAAATGTAGATAAGAAAATGTGAGGCGATAACACAGGTGGAGCACGGAAAAAGGAAAATGCACATGGGAAGTGGAGCTAGGTGATAAGTGGAGGGATGTGTGGAAAAAGGAAACAAGAGGACAGATCTAACAGTGGCCATCTTCCAATATTTTGGTACAGCTTCCGCTTTCTCTCTTCTCCTAACCTGACTCTGACTCAACGTGCCAAAGCATTTTGTATTTACGATCAGTGATACTGTGGGAGAGCAGCTGGCTGACTGTTTACCACATAGTTATCAGGTCATTTTTTGTATCAATGAAAAGAGTAAAAAAAAGAAAAAGAAACGGAGGGCAGTACTTTTACATGTTCATTACCAGTACTGGACCATACTGTACTGGACAATCTTTAACGTATAATCAATTAAAACAGGTCATCTGAGACAAAAAAGCACCTCAGCTGTCATCATTATGTGCTTAAGTGTGCGGTTGGAGGAGCACACATCTGTTGCCCACCTTGTCTGAACAAGTGTCATCGTCGGGCCCTCCTCCTATGACAAAGAGCTTGCCGGCACAGCTGGCCACGGCTGGAGAGCTGACAGCCTCTTTCATGTGAGCCACCTCTGTCCAGCGGTTGGAGAAGGAGTCGTAACACTCCACACTGCTCAGGCGGCTCTGCCCATCATAGCCACCGACAGCATAGACCTGAAGGCAGATACACAAACATATCTGGATTGAGGAAGAATTGAGATTGAGGAAATGATGTGCAATATATGCACTATATTCCACATCCGCTATGTACACAGAAGCGGACACACACATTCACTACAAGAGAGATGTTTGGATTCACAATTACTACATGAGTATAATTCAACAGTTTCTACGTCAGCACTTAAGAGAACCAGTCTGTCGGGTGCAGAAGAAAGATGACGTACTGATTTTGAACAAGCACCATTATCCCTGTCGATGTTGTTATTATATCTGTAAACACTGCCATTGATCCCTGCAGGCACAAGGTCATTGGCTAACCCTGAACTTCAACATTACTTCTAACTATACACACAGTACAGTGTCTGTTGTTAATTCCCATTGAAAATAATATCAGTCAGTAACCACATTTTGTTCTTTGGTTAGTATCGGCTTTTATTTCCAAGTTGACTGATTAAATGCTGTCCAATGCCACTTTCTGGATTATCACTTCTGACCCACTGACAACAACAAACCTTACCCTTCCTGTAAGCTAAAGCATTCAGAGCTGGAGAATTGTGTTGACATAAAAGTGCCTCGTGGTTACACATACTACCCTCCCGCAGTGCAAAGAAAGAGCAAAATGAGAAAAAACAACCACTTGGGAATGTGAGGCATGAAGAATTTAAAAATGTTACAAAGGTAAAAAAAAAAAAAAGAAAAATCTGGTGAAAGGCAGGGATGTATGTTAAATTTCTATTTCCTCAATAACATTTTTCTAGAATGAGATCACGTGTCAAGAATACACACTGAGCAGCATTACTGGTTGAGCACAACACTGCTCATCAACTGAACAGTGTTGTGCAACAGAAAACCTTCAGACTGTTCCTGTCTCTCCACAAAATCTGGAGCATAAACAAGGTTCGAGGGGAGAGGGAGAGAGGTAGAGAGAGAGAAGAACAAAAACACAAAGAAAAATGGAGGGAAACTGGGGGGAACAAAAAGAGGGAAGTGGATGGATATTTGCATTCAACACCTGGGCTGATTGAACTACCGCCTACTTAACAGAAAAGTTGAAAAAGGGGAAAGCCATTTATGAACTTGTACCATCGCCTGGGGTGGTTCCACAGTACTGTTGTCTCTGTGCCAAAATTCATGTGTTTTCAAGGACAACAGCATGCAAATCTAGCCCACATTTGTTGGAGGGCAGCTGCCACACTGGAATTCAGACTATGGGCATAGAGCTACTGAAATTTGTTTATTTTAATCCCCTATGTTGATTCGGCTGATGAATGATACATGCATGTTGCCTAAAATGAAAGAGATGCAAGACATACAAAAGAGAGATAAGGGGAGTGTGTGGCAGAGAGAGACAAAGCTAATCAAGTCCAAAGACAACAAGTTTAGAGAGGTTTGGTTGGTTAGTTTGAAGGGGTAGACACAGGTTTGTTTCCTCCTCCATAGTACAGTAAATGGAGTTGTTTGTGGTGCTAAAAGCATTGGAAAACTAAACATTCTCACAGCAAAGTGTCTTTCCAGAAACAGTGTCCCAGACCTTGCTATGAACAGTTAATTGGAACTACTTGTTACCAAAAAGTAGTCCCTATAAAAACTGTTGGCAGTGAGGGCTGTGGATTACGCAAACTAATGGGCACACTAACGGTAAATGAGAAAGTATGTCCTGGAATAATTTGGGTGATCCGACCCTTTAAAGCTCCATTGAAGATATCCAGACACTAGCTTGATTGAAGACAGTAGTGGTTTTGTCATTTGTTTGCGGCCTCACCACTCTGCACTCACTCGATAGAACACCCCACGTGGTTTCGATACCCCGAGAAAAGGCAAGTATATCAATATAGGCACATTCCACATTAGCTCCACGATGGTAGCAGATACTCTATACGGACTTGAGGTACGTGGCTGTCACATAAACACTAAGCCAAACATGATTCACGACTCTCTGCGGACACACTTGCTAACCACCGAACAAGCACATTCACGGCTTACTTTTATGACCACGTTCAAACACATACAGTGGCTGGATGATTAACTGTTTCCTTACCATTCAGAGACAAAGGAGAATAGAGAGACAAAAAGAGAGAGAGAAAGAAAGCGCGAAACATTATGATAGACGAGAACAGCCGTCACCATGTGCAGCCATAACAGGGAGAGGGGAAACAACTGGTGACCTAGTTTTGCTTATACTCTATGGAAACAAGACTAGTCCAACAGGACGTCACAGAATGCAGGACATTGAAAAGTGAGTGTCTTCTTGTACCTATATCCCTGTAAGAACCAGAGGTTTAGACTTATTGTGGCACGGAGTAAGTGAATGGACAATACACAAGTATAATAAGACAAATCTAGGCACGCTAATGTGTGCAAATTAAGGAATATTTGATTTGTCAACTGAATATGCAAATTGTTTGAATAGTGATTGGTGGAAGTCGACGTTGAGGTTTTTGCATGCATGCTCATTATACAGGCTTGTTTACAACACCCGGCTGGGTTTGCCCATACTTGCAACTGAAGCATCAGTGCTGCATATCAAAAGGGGAAATAACAGACTGAATGAGGAAATGGCTGGGTTCCATCTCAGGAGGAGGAGGAACTGAATTCTGAGGAAAAACGATAACGCAGAGACACATCCTCAAGAGATAGACGTGGTATGCTACAAGCGTTATCTGGAATGAAAACTTAACAAAGAACGTGAATTGATAAAAGGTCCATCTATTCTGAGGAAATATGATCAAACAAACTCTAGAGATAAGAAGATAACCCTTAATTAGGTAATTTACCAGAAAAAAAATTATCTTAGACAATGGCATTTATCTTCAGCCAGTAGAATGTAACTAACAAAAGGCAAGAGACTAGAGTCTGTAAAATAAACAGAAAGACAGAGAGAAGAACATGAGAAAAGGGAGGACAAAAGAGAAGACAAAAACCACATGTGTGTGTGACAGATACAGGAAGTGGCCCGGACACAAGAGCCTCTCCTGTGATTTAACATCTCCAAGGAATGTGCTTTTCAAGAAAGGGTCAAAAGTGTCTGTTTCAGGATACAGACATGAATATTTTAAACCTGCCACAAGTTGTACACACATCAACTTACATTTACATACTATAACAGTATATTTAGTTTGAGATTGCACAACAGTCTTAGTTTGACATAATTCAGATCGGCCGGGAGGGAACCAAACTCAAGAGAATAAAGTAGTGACTAACCCAAAGGCAAGGTTTAGTAAAAGTAATAATAGTCACACACTCACACTCTCACTCACATTAACAAAACATTTCTATTTTGCCTAAGAAATACAACATTGGCCATAAATTATATTAAATCATATAGGCCTAGACAGTCTGTCTGAATCTATGTTCCAAAATATAATATCTCGTAAAATGATACCCTGGTGTTTATGCTTTCATACTCTGTAGCACTATGTATGTATCACTGTCTCTTACTCTGTGTGTTGCCTGGCCAGTTTATCTCCTTGGATAGAAATATATATCAATGGTACGGCTGAACAAAGTCTTCTACTGTGTCGTCTTATTTTAGCATGCGAGTGGTAAGTCAGCTGCAGGTCAGTGCATTTAAACTTGGTTTCCTTTCATGTTCTATAACTGTGTGTTACAGTCAAGTTAAATGGCCGTGTCAGGCCTGCTTGTTTTCACCATACCTTGATACATGACTCACGTTTTAGTTAATTACTGACTTTTATAGCCACAGTGTGACCGTCAAGCTGATTACCTCACTGTTGTGGAGGACCCGTGTGCAGTTCGATTGCACGCACTTTTTTGTTCTTTGTGTGTTTGTTGGTTCTGTGGCAAGGCAACTAAGTATTTTGGGTGGTGTTGTTTAGAAGTCATAGAAAATTCAACACAGATTGTCCGCAAGCACAGTATGTTTGCACAATTGCTGGGGAAGACAAGGACCCCTTCGGAGTAACAAAGACAGGCTTGAATTTCTAGTTCAAAAACATTTCAAAATTCAACAAAAGAAAATAGTTATTTAATCTAATGACAGAGTATTCTTTCTTGTAAATATAGTGCAGCATGCCATACGAACATGAACAGCCTTGTACGGTATATATTTACAGAGTGGGTGTACTAAATACTGCCTGCGTATGCAAAACCAGAGTGCGTTAACAGGCTTACCAGGGGTTCTCGCAGCCATGTATGGCTACTCCAGGCGTATGTGGCTGAGCAGAAGCACATGAAACATGATATAGGCAAGTGGACTAAGCTAGTCCTTAACTTGGAGGTGTGAGGTGCCGGCACACGTCCATTAAACTCCCACTGCCCTGAAACAAGAATGCCCACCGAGCCTTGTACTAGAGACTGTAAATAGTAACAGTTCAAGAGTTGAAGCAGTGATTGAGGATTAATGATCAGCTCATGTGTAAACATGAACTTGACTCAAATTACATAAGCAAAAAACAAATCTGTTTTTAATCTGACAATTGACATATAAAACAGTACTGTATATACACATATAGCGGGCTAGGGTCTTGTGCATCTGACATATGATAGAAAAGCATGTGAAAAAGTTTAAAATTTCTACAAGAAAAAAAAAATAGACAAGAAAATTTGCAGGAATAACTACAAGTCACGACTGAACAATTTTCCATGTGTTGGGTATGTAATGGCCGAATCAACTGCGCTGTTCCAGTAGCTGAGGCACTTGTTTATATGCAGGTTTCATATAAAGGCAAACTTCCTTCTCTCTGTTGAATCTGCTCTATGTATCCAGGATGTAGGATGAGCTGCAAACCCTTGGGCAACAAATGGATGTGTCACATATAAAAATAATATAATATTGCTCCTTGAAAAGCAGAAAGCAGGCTATAGTTAAATGTGACTGGAATTCCTTAGTGTGGCCTCTTTTCTTCCACCGATTTAAGAATTGATCCTTACTATCAATCATCACTAAGTGTGCAAAGCCTCTGGCGTGTTTCAAATTCCTTCAAACCTGCAGGTAAGAGAGTATGTGCAACCGTGGGATGAGACCTATGATTATGAAAGATATGGACCAAAAGCAGTCAAACACTTCAGTGGAACAGTCCAGAATGTTTCCAGCAGGCGATTCAACTGAATTTCCTGTGTGCTGGATTTATATTTTAGATGCGCAACCTTTTAAAAATGTAACAGTGTTTCAGGGCTATGGTGGCTACCTCCTGGAGACCCGCTGTATCGTAACTGGCAGCTTCTGATTTCTCCTACTTGGTAAAAAAATTAAATAAAATAGTAATTGCAGAAATTGAAGACTAAAAACACTAAACATATATTGTGATCTAGCAAAACCGATTTTGCTGCAAACCTTTTGGCTCCATAGTTGCTCTATATCATATCATAAAGTAAATGAAAACCGTTAACATGCTTACTTTGGCGTATACAAGAGGGCCTGATAATGAACAACACAGCTAACTAGTGTTGCATTGGTGCAATCAAGGAGTGAAAAAACCCCTGATGCAGATGCATATATTCTGCACGAGGCTTCCTCCTTACCTTGCCCAGCAGGACGCCCATTTTGTGTCTCCAGCGGCCTTTGTTAAGAGAAGCCACTCTGATCCACAGGTTGAGCTGGGAGTTATACATCCACACGTCTCTGCTGTTGATACGGCCACCTAAAAACACCAAACATGCCAGACAATAGTTAATATTTTAGAGCCAATAAGTTAATTTAGCACTCAACAACTCAGACTGCCATCATTTGGAATCCAGCTGATTTGATATAAATGAGTAGTTTAAAAAAAAATACAGAAAATTGGCTATTTAAAGATACACATATACACGCGTAGCATCATGTTTCATTATGTATCCACAGGTGTTGAGTAACCAACAGTTTTTAAATGATCTTCGTTATGACTGTGTGTCTCATCCGTTGTCTCTGGGCAAACACACACTGTAAGAAGTTGAAGAGAATAATAATAATAGTAAGCCAACCAGGTTACAGTGTGACGCAGACACATTTTTAACAAGCCCTGACAGGTTCCCTCTCTCTCTCTCTATATAACCCCACACACACAAACACACACACACCCGTATGTTGATTCGCCACAGACTGAGGGAAGAACCCAACTGATCTTTTAAAAATACAACAGGGTGATAGACAAAGACAAGAAATGTTGGTTAACCAATAAAAACCTAAGAAACCCGTGTCAAATTTAAGTTGAGTTGTAATATTATCGTAAAGTCATTTGAAAGACCACGTGTATATATCAGATACGGTAGCAGTTATCTGCTGGCTATTATCCAAAAAATAAGTTCAGAAGAAGTATATCTTGGAGCGTCGGTGCAGCAAGACTCGAGCACATAAACAGACCAGGGAAAATCTGTGTTATTTCCCCCCCGGGACTTAAATTGATCACATGGCAGTGATATCAGTTAATAAATTACTGATTATGAAAATGAATAAGAACACTGCTGCTTTCAAATCACACCTCACTCTTCAAAACTCTGCGTCCTTCATACAAGAGCAGTTTCCTACTGATCGGCAGGGATTGATACAAAATAATGTCTTGAAATTAAAATCGAAAATGTCTCAATCCATTACATTTTGTTGCAGTGTTTGCAATTTGCTGCTGGGTGTTTTCTTGGTACAGAACCCACATGGATGGTTATAGGAAGCAATGATAAAGGCCTAAACAAAATCTGCCAGTGTAAACAAAGGTGTCTCTTCTGTATTCACATGCAAACAAAGAGGAGTTTTTCGGTATTGTTAGCTAGCTGACAGAGACTGGACAGGTGGGTATAGACATTAGGAATGCGTTCTAAACAATAGAAAAAAAACACCTTCTTTAAAGGTCATCTAATTAAATAAATCAGTGGGTGTACTTGTTTACCTCGTCTCATTTTTGTTGGGGTGTAATCAATGTTCAGCCATTTTAAATTATACTGTAGCGCACAGACAAAAAGGAGACACTGGAAGGAAGTGAGTTGCAGCATGTGTCTGCTGGATAATCTGTTGGATGGTAAAAGAGCCAGACAGTCTAATGCCCTTGAGGATCCTGTTTTTAAAATATCCACATGGAGGAAACTCGTCTTAAATCATTGTTCTTAAGGAACAAGTGGCAGTGACTTGGGAGGTACCAATATGATTTGTGCGACAGCTGTGAGTTACACATTTCTTACAGTTACATGCAGTTTTATTATTAATTTTAATGTGACTGTGACATGCAGCCTGTCATGTGGTAGGCAGGCACATGTGTTTGGCTGTTCATTAACTGATAAGACATTATCCAAATGTGTTTAATTTTCTACTGTGCGGTCGGATGGCAAAGAGACATTTATTTGGTGTTACCACATTAATCCAAACATAATTTACCTTTTGACATCAGCTCATGATTGAGATCATGCAAACTGTAATCTTAAGTACACCTGAACTCAAAGCATTTCCGTGTTAATCCAGCATGCTCACTCTGGACCTGACAAAGAGTCTGATTACAATGCTATCGTGGTTGTGAGAATATCACAGGCGGCCAGAGTCCCTGTACGAAACCTTAGAGGTTTTTTCATACTTAACTGAGCCACATCCTATTTAAAACCACAGCTGTGCTGGAGACTGGAGGCCCACTGAGGCATTTGCACCAGTTCCCAGTGTGAGGAGGGGGACAGACAGAAGGATTGGAGCTATGTGTGGGAATGTAATCGAGGGAGTGCAAGATAAAAATATACGTTGAGAAAAGGGGTTTAAATGCATTAAAGGCAGGGAAACAAAAAGTAAATGGGGCAATGAAGATCATAATATGCTATAAAGCATATAAAGCGTGCGTATGTATGTGTGTGAGACAGAGAGAAGGAGGGTGGAGGGGTATGTTGACTTTTCCAGGCAGTGCTTAAGGGTGGACCGATAGCGAACACGTGAGGACTTGGCAAAGTGAGAGCATAAAAAGCATAAACACTGCACCCTCTATGACGAAGGGGAGAACATTCTTTTTTTTCCCTCTCTATATAACCTTCTTCATTTTTTTTCTCTTCTCTATATATTTTAACGGCTCTTTTTGTCCAGTGGCTTTTTGCACCTCATACGAAGTATGTTTGTGCACGAGCAGTCATAGAAGGCACATTTTGCACTTCTGTCAATGTATATTCTTGGATACTTTACAAAAAAACCTAAGAAACTGTCAGCTTCCATGCCCTCAATCTAACAACCATACAGCACATGTTGATATCAGTGTTTGCCTTTTAGAAATTACCTTCAGCATGACCTCACCAGTTAAGATGAACATTGTAATACTAATGTCTTATTTCATTTAGATCTGTTTTTCACCAAAAGAGGCTTACGCCACACTTGGCCCATGCTAGGCTCCAAAAATGCAGCAGTCTTGCCAAGAGGTAATTAGAGCTACAACATCTCAGATTTAGGGTCATTTCAAGCCGATCACATCATAACCTATTGGTGTAGTCCAAAAACAACAAGGGATGTTATATTGTTGCATAAAGGAGATACTAGAAAGCTGCTGAACCGATGTAAAAGGTGGTGACCCTGATGGTCGGCTAATCTCTCAGCACTGAGCCTGCAGTGTGCACCAGATGTTGCTCTAATATTTTCCTTCAACTCCAACAGGCTGTGGTTATAAAAATAACACAGGCCCTTCCTGCAACACCAATGGAGTATTGGTTGGCAAGTCAAGCACAGACAGACACCGACCATGTTACTTAAGAGTGTGCTAGTTGATTGATCTTTTTGGGTATGTGACAAAATCTTACAATTAGTAAGAGAAACTGGACCTTGTGACAAACAAGCCCATATTGAGTCTAATCACAGAAAAAGTCGGTGTAATATTTCTATTAAGTTACTTTGGCCGGTGTTCATTTCAAGCCTTGATGGGACCGTTCCATTGGACTGTTTGTAACAAATGCAGCAGGGACTTACCTGACACCAGAATGTCATTGCGGAGCGCGCAGACAGCATACTCTGACTTGGTGAACTCAGGTAGCTTGGCCAATGATTTCCACTCTCCTGTGACTGGATCATAGCATTCAGTGTAGGGCAGGTTGAAGCCCCCCACTCTCTCACAACCCCCCACAACCACAATCACCTCAGAGTAGCCAGTCGACCTGCACAGAAGGGAGGAGGCAAGGTAAGGCAGAAGGCAGAAAGACATGGAAAATTTAGAGATGGAGGGGGAATAACAACTCAGATGAGGTTACTGTAAAAACTCAAACAAAAGAAGAACATGTTTAAAAGGCTCCTTACTGGAATGTACAGATTACAGACGTAGCATCTAATTAAAGTGTTGTATATTTGTGGGCCTGCACAAAGGGTATGAAGACATATAAACATATATATGTCAACACTTGGAGGGATTTCTAATTACAAATGGCAGAAATGTGTGCCAGGGCAGGAACAGAGTGGTGGTTTCCAAAGGAATAGTTGAACATATCTTCAAGGCAAGAGTTCAGTCTATAATGAAGGTATTAATCTAGGGTACAGCAAAAACACACTTGGGGCTAGATTGAATTTCCATGATCAAAAAGCTTTTCCTATTTGGCTGTTCTAATTGACAACATCTTCTTTTCTTATTGTAGCAGTCTACAGTACTGATACTGGGTGCTGGATAAAGACTACGAGTGTTTAATCTGTATAAAGATTCTAGTACATTTTGAACAGGTAGGAGGGGTTTCACATGCTTGCATACATCTAAGAGACAGTCTAGCCAAGAAGTGGTTTAGCTTTATGTGTGTGTGACTAATTAGATTCTAGAGACTTCCAAAAATAACCAAGAGCAGTTTGTCCCTCAGGGCAAATTAAACCGACAGTGTGTGGACTAACTGCCTGATTGGCTTGCTGATCGGAACAGCTCTGCCTGGATACTGACACAATAACACATCGGAAATACACATCACATAGCCTTAATAACTGACAACTGATCACCAACATTGTTCTCAGTTTAACCCTTACAGCAGGACTAACGCACAAAGGCAGCTGTACTGTTGTTTGTTGTGCAGCAGGCTACCATATGGTCTGTTTTGTGTCTCATTCATAAAGTTTCAGTCAGCGCCAACCTTTGTCCTTTATCAAACACTACATTGTAACACCCAACTGGACACTCTTCAACAAAACCCACCAGAAACCAGAAACCACTTGGTAAATAGGTAAAACAGGTGGGGAACCTCAGAACCCAAACACCTGGTGAGTTACACTGCTGGTATGATAACAAGACTCAACATTTCGTGACTGCCGTTTCTTGCATCACGTCTTTTTCCTTTTCCAATCCAGCAGACCTGTCTGTGTACGAACATGCTCTACCTCCCACATTATCATTTCCATTTCAAAGTGGGGTTACAAAACACAGCACAGTCAATGACACACTTGTCTGTTCAGCACAGTAACACTCCCTGTCTCTCCCTCTCTCTCTCACACACACACACACACACACAGAACAACAACACTGCCAGGAGCACCAAGTTCAGGCAGAAGTTGTAACCTCTAGCTATACAATGTGAGACAAAAGCTGCTTAAAAAGACATGTTTCAGTATCTCACTCTGACCTCTGCTATCGCAGTGAAACAGGTGTTTTAAGCCAACAAGACAAAAAGGCTGTAAGAAAATATCAAACAAAATCAGTTTTCTTTTACAATAGGAAAGAAGTGCACAACAAAGCAGAGATAGCAGTTATTCATCATGCGTGACTGCAGCATATGCTGTAAGCATTGAATCTGATTAACAAGTCATACTACTTCCACACGCCTAAAATGGTGTGACTCCATGAACTGATTGAACTTGTGTTTCCTCTTCTAGATAACATCTACGTTAGATTATTTGTTGACTTCCTCACAACTAGTAAGTCAACATTTCAATTACCTCCGCGGACGAGTTCTGGGTGACATCATTTCATTCCCAAGCACGTGGTAGCGTCTTGCCTCGTGGAGAAGCTGGTAGCACTCTGGAGCATTCTGGATGAGCTGGTCTCCCTCCACTGTCTGGACAAAGTAGTTGGGGTGCAGAAGGGGCAGGCGCACATGGTGCAGCAGGGCCTTCAGCATGGGCTTTCTGTGCTCCACATTGCTGTACACCCATCGCATCACCGCCTCAAACACCACCTCCTCCTTACCAATGGACAGCTCATCACTGCCGGTGTACTCTTCCAGCTCTTCACTGCGTAGGTCGAGGAACTCCTCATGCTGAGCCACCTCTGAGAAATTGGCCTGGGCGTAACTGCGGCAGCGGCTGGCTAGCTGCTTCAGGGAATGGGCCTCTGCGAAGCGCTGGATGCCCAGGCAGTTGCACGGGTCCAGCTGGTCTTCCAGGAATTTGGCACAGGCATCACGCAATGTGGTGATCTGGAAGAGGCTGGAGGTCTCAAAGAGGAACTGGACATTCTCAGTGGTGATCTTGGCACGGCCGGTGTAAACATAGGCGAGGAAGGAGTCCATCGCCTCAGCCAGGATGCCGTTGATCTCGACCAGCATCTCGCGGCTCTCACGGTGGTCGTTGCAGAACATGGCTCTGAAGTAGGAGGAGCAGGCAGAGAGCACAGCGCGGTGGCAGGGGAACTCGCGACCCTGCACACTGATGACAACATCAGTGAACAGGCGGCAGTCGCGAAACTCATTGAATACCTGCAGGATTCCCTCTGAGTGGGATGAGCCAGAACAGAAGTCCAAGACATCCTGGCTGGCTAAAGTTTTGGAGTCAACCTCAAACACCTTAGGAGACAATGACAACATGTATAAGATTTGTAAAAGAAATTGTGACTTTAATAATTTAAGGCAGAAGCTGCAAGATAGAAAACATAGAAAATGTCAGTTTGTTTGACAGCACCTTGCGTTTGACAGCTGGGGAGTCTCTGATCCCAGAGTCCTCTCTGATCATCCTTCTGCCCAGAATCAACACCATGGCTGCCACCTTCAACGTAGACCTTCTCTAAACTTTGAGATGACCTGAGGATGGAGGTCATTATTATTATTATTGTTATCATGGCATCTAATATGCCATGATAATAGTATATAGTGATCATATATACTATTATCATGGTTTCATGTTAGATGTGGTAGGAGGGCACTGCCAGGAAAAGATCACAAATTCATAAAGAGTAACCTAATTGGATCACTGTAGCACAAATTGAGAACAGTCACTACAGGCAAACCAGGCCCAAAGCACAAGTACAGATGTAGGAAAAAACATGCAACTCCCACAAACTATTTCTCGGGCCCATGGGGTATCACTAAAATGTCTTACATCATGGTTTGAGAAAAGTAGTTTCAGGAAATAAATCTGTGCCACGGACAAATCTGCGTGACAGTTCTTGCTCATCACTGCTGGAAAACAGTTGTGCCCTGCAGCACAAAGGACTGCGTAAGACAGAAGATGACAAAAGAGACAGGCGGGAGAGAGGTTGAGCAACGGTTGGAAGGCCAACCTACATGTCAATCAGGTTTGTTTTGAAAGAGAGTGGGGGCAGGGATGCTATCAGACACTATGCATGCATTGTTTGACCAACACATACAGTTCTAAGTCAAAGTGCTACTGATAACCTCGAGTTGTGTTTTAGTTAAACCTGTAGTCTGAAGACTTCCGTCTCTTTCAGAAAAGGTACCAGCAAAAATAAAAGCAACACAAACAACCATGGGTCCTTGTGAACTATGCTTTGTTCCCATCCACAAAGACATGTGCATATATTTAGGTCAGCCAATACTCAAGTTCTTGGAGATATTTCATCAAAACATTAAGCTCTCTTATCTATGGCCGTACTGCCTCTGATAACGTTGGCAGCAGGCCTTTGCTCCTGTGAGGTCATGTAACTGGGTTTATTTTTAAACTTTGGCTCAGACGGCAGACTCTCAACCTGTTCACGTGTGTTGTTCGCCAGCAGCAGCAAATCCTTGATGTTCGTGTAGACTAGAGGACAGGTTTAACCACAGGTGACGCATGAGCGATTGACTTTGTGACTAATATCCACTGAGGAGGAAAACAATAACATCACATCGTAATATCAAAGAAAACGAATAACATCAAGTAAAATAATGCAGATTTTATTGCGTTAACTATGTTTTTGTTTTTTTACATTATGGTTTGAAATAAAGTACAATTGAAATTGACAGATTATTATAAACAAAATAATACATCCATCATTTGTTGTTTTATATATATATATATGTATATATATCAAGTGTCTTATAGTGCATTATATCTCATTATTTAAGTATTAACTACAGACAATCAATCAGTTAAAACGTATGTATGCATTCGGACAGGAAGCTAAATAGGCACAAAACACCAGGTGCTTCGGTTTATTAGACAAAGAGCTGCCTCGCGCCGACCGTTAGCCCTTGACAACACAATACAGCCGGTGCTTTGTCACAATATGCCACGTTGATTCGAATCAAACGGAAAGTAATAATTCTACATTCAGAGGTCATAAACGTTAACAACATAATTTGCTTCAGATAAAACTTGTTACCTTATGCAAGTTTCCAGATGAAGCTTCCGTTTCAATTACAAGTGGCCAACAAAACAAAAGTATGGATGAAAATTGAAAAAAAAAAGAATCTATATCCTGAACGATATCTGCCCTCGTACAGTTACGGCAAACAAAACAGGCTGTTAGATAGCCGGGACATTTTGATTTGGAGGTGATGACAAAAACAAAGAGCTCTAACTAGCTCACAGTAAACACAGAGCCAATATATACTTGTCGAGCAAAAAAAAAAAATACAACAAATCCAGCCTACTGCGCCCACTCAGCTGGCGCTCCCGGTGCTTTGTGGGTAACCGAGTTCAATGGCCGCCTTGTCCTTTACTTTTTGCTCACTGAGAAACAACACTTCCCAGGCGCCTCCCGTCCTCCACGTGGCCGCCCTTTGTTTGCAAACAAAGCGAACTTTTTAGTGGCGAGAAAGTTCAGAACAAGAAGTGACGGCTTCTGAGCAGCAGGCGCAACGATAACACCAGTTTCATGGCGGTGCTTGTATGAACGTGCGGAGGGCGGTTAGTGAGGCAGCAGTAACCGTAAATGGTGTCGTCAAACGTCATGAAATTCACTTTACCGTCGCTATAAATAATACACGCTTTGCGAACGTGTGTTTACACAGTCGTGTTTACGGTTATAGACGCGCAAAGGGAAACACAAACACCACAACAACGTGATCCCGTGGACACGTGACGACAGGGTGAAACGCAGCATGCTTTTTTTTGGAACAAAGGATGTCACAACTTCCTCACTCTATTGCAAAATATTCCCGCGAGCTCCCAAGAGTTCCCTGGAAGGGTCCACGATGTTATCAGTGATCCAGTTTACACAGTTTTGAACCAATTGCGTAGTATTGGGGGAGGACTGTGCCCTTTACACATTATACTTCTGCCAGTGAACTTTAAAGCACGTGTAGGCCCTTTTACACACTTGTACTGCACACACGTCCGCAGGTCTCTATCCCTGAAGGCTAGAGTACAGGTAGAGTGGAGGCTTTGTCACCATCAGTGAAACTCGATGACCAAGTTCAGGAAATGAGCACAGGTCAGGGAGAGGTGAGAATACTGCACAAGGAAGGTTGTTTTGGGCACCTGCTGTATGATTTCACCACAATAAAACCACGTGACCAGAGAACACTATAATTACGATTGGCAAGATATGCATCACTGCCAAGACGAAACATTTCCATGGAGTAACAGGTAAATCAATATCAACAATATCGAATGTGATTTTTGTGGGCATCTGATCCACCTGCAGATGTGGGAAAGTCTTGAGAAAGCTTGTGTGAAGTGAGCAGGTCCCAGTGGCTTGGTGCCAAGCAAAGACTCCTCCATTTGCAGTAGGAAAGAGCAGTGACGCAGCCCAGCGGACAGACAAATGTGTCCCTCTGCTGTTGAGCTGCACCAGTTACACACAGCAGAGACGGAAATACAATCTGGATGGATACAGGATGTCTGACTCATCGCTGTCCAACACACCTCTGTTCTCTCTTCTAAATTGCCAAGTCAGTTACCCATGTGTTAATTAATGATCTTCTTGGACATCCAGTTTTGGACAAACACGGCTTTGAAGGCAAATGGAGTTAAGTGCTTTGTTACTATGGTCATAAAACTGAGACTGAGGGTCAGGTTCTACATGGCTTTTACATTACATAATGATGAGAAAATACACACTTGGGTTGTACAGTTTACTTTTAAAATATGTGTGAGAAAAAAAGTTGCCTCGAGTTGCCTTGAGACAGCAAGGGAGCTAATTCTCATGTGGATCCACGCAGCCGTAAACAAGCTCTTATGACCTAGAACAAAATATGTTTAGCACCAACTAAGACAAACACACACAAGAGCACAGACTGCAGTTGACAGGGATGCTGAAATACCAATTTATATTTAACTGTAGCCATGGAAATGTATTATTTAGAACAAGAATGACAAAGAAGGGGTGTCTGAGGTGAAGCAAACATCATATATGATGTAAAACATGGAGAGGGCAGCAACCAGGGCAGTATTTACTGTTGAGAACACAGGGCATGTCCTCGGTGTTGTTTCTAGGAATTTGGGGGTTTTGATGCGCTGAGGAGTTTGTGTTCTATATTTACACACAAATTCCACATTGTGCTTCAGAGTCACTTTCTCAACTGCTGTAGGCCAACAAAATAAGATCAAATAAAGGATAATATTTTAGTGTTTCTCTGCCAGAATTATATTCATGGCATTAAGATGCATAAACAATATGAGTATAGAAAATGTGAAAAATGTGACTCCTTTTGGTGGTCAGCTGCAATAAAATAAAATAAAAAAAAATCTTTTGCATTGGGGTATTAGGTCTCAGTATTTCTAAAATCCTGGCTACTGCCCTTTCAGCTACATCTTTGTTTGTTGGTGGGCAACAGAGAAAACAATAAGACATTGAGTACATATGAATAGCTCGTAACAGTAACAGTTTGTTTATGAAACTGCGATCTGGCGAAGTCTCCTGTGCTGGTGCAGCAGCTGCATTAGAGTATTAGCGATCTCCCTGTACCTCAGCCCATACAGGTACGGAGCACACGCCCTGGGCAGCAACATAAGAACACTCATATTGACTGTGCTGATCCACACGCGGACATCTTCACTTATGTCTTTCCCCTGGAACAGGTAGAGCTCCAGGCTGAAAACAAAGCCAGGGGCAAAGTAGAGCAGGAGCAAAACCCCGTGAGCCAGCAGCGTGACCCGGGCCCTGGAGAAGCGGCTCTGCCAGATGCCCTGCGTCCTTGTTACCATGTAGAGCCGAATGTAGCAGTAAAAGATGAGTACAGCACAGATGAGTGCGGCTACAAAGAAGTAGATGTGGACCCCCACCATGTTCTTGACCTGCATGAATCCGAGGGAGATGAGGACCAGACACACGGCCAACTTTTCATGGGCATATCCCCTCCCCGACTCCATCATGATCACCAGGGTGAAAGGGTATATGGCTGCCAGCACCCACACCCCCACCAGTATGCGGTAGGTGCGGGCAGGTGGGAGAACGTCATGGTAATGGAGAGGCCAGCGAACCGCAGCATAGGTGTCGACCACCATGAGGGTGACAGTGAGGATGGCGCAGCAGTAGGTGGTGACGGTGACAGCTGTGACCAGCTCACAAGCCAGCCAGGGTATTTGAGCTCCCACAGCGTTACAGATCATTGTGGCCAGGTTGAGGATGAGGAAGAGCATGTCTGCCATCAGGGTGTTGGCCACCAGCAGGTAACGTGTCTCCTGACGCAACTCACGGGAGAGAAAAATGCATGTCAGGAGAACAAGGTTGGCTAGCAAGGTGGCCACAGTGACCACTGTGGTAGGGATGGAAAAAAGTTCTAGATGCCACCTCCGCAGGCTCTCCACCCAATCCTGTGTGAGGTTTGACATGAGTACTGATGCCGTCATTTCGTCTTTTGAGCTATGGAGACACAGATGCTCTGACTGAGGTGTGTTTTATGGTGTGTCGACTTCTTCCTCCAGCAGCTTCCTGTCAATGATGACACCATAAATGTATGTCAACAATCAAGAGTGGACCATCTTCAAACAGCAAACATTTAAATGCATACAAATATGCAGTTTAGTGTATGAGTAGAGAGACTATTTTATAGAATTCTTTCATATAATTGCTGAACAGCAGTGTGATCTAGTTAACAGCTATGAGCAGACATGGGGTTCCACACGACAAAGTGTACAAAAAGCAGTAACTCTGAATAATGATCTATGGTCTTCAAAGAATATCTCTCTAGGTGTTCACATTTTCAACATCTTTATGTATCGCAGGCTGGGCAAACCTGTGATATACACATTTTTCCTGACTCAGTCTTACAAAATGACATTGATAAAACGTCTGTAATGCTCCTCTTATAAGTGAGATCAGGCCATGTCAGTATTAAAATGAGAAGCCGGCAGTCTGCCAGCATTCAAATTAGAGCAGCATACAGTAATGGACTCGGGCTCTTCTGTGTTACGTTGCAAGTGGAAAAACAAATGCAAATGAAGACTCAACATAAAAGAAACATTGCAACTGACTTTAGCTGCAGATGAAACAAACATCTGCCAATGTTAATATACATACATTTGTCTACACTTTCGGGTGGGGCATCAGAGTTTAATAGATAAAAGGTTTTTAGGGGAATAATCCAAACATAATTATGCCGCCACCCACATGCTTAAAAATACTCCACACTCTCGAGAGAGTGCTCATCACTGAGAAGCACTTGCTTCTATTCAAACTTTGCGCTGACACACTTATTGACACATTATTGATTGACCAAAGGTAGGTTTTCTTACCTGATGTCCAGAACAGAGAAACCTCTCTGTGTTGCACATCCATTAGGCTGAAATCAATGGATGTTTTGTATGATTCGCTTCACCCTGTGGCCTTATCTGATGCACTCTTTGTTGACTCATACAGATAATATAGGAAAGGAGAAAGCTCGAGCCACTTGGCCGTCACATAGTAACGGGGTGGAGCTTTCATCCTCTTAGCTGCTCCTCATGCGGTTGCTTTTTCAGTGTTTTCTACCCAATACGTTTTACATTCGATAGGTTGCAAGAATTCATTTGAAAAGCATCTAGATTAAATTGATTAGATTCAACATCAAAGCAGTTACTCCTCTGAAATTGCTCAACTTATGGGGTAAGGAAAGGCAAAACCCTTTTCGACAGTGGAAAGAACGTATGGGAGAAAATGTTCATGTTCACACCCGACAGTTATAACTCATCCATATAAAGTTCTCATCCATCAGCCTAAGCTCACACAGATGTCATCACATCATACTGTACGTGCTGATGCAGCCACATATATAAACACATAAATCAACTTGTGCAACATCAATCTGTTACCATCATGGGCACATTCAAAAGGGAACAAGCTAGGTAACAATAACCACATTGTTCCCATGTGTGTTTTAGATAAGCATTTTCTATAGCACTTCATGACGAACCTGAGTTCCACAAACAGTTAAAAGGAAACATTTTATTTGTCACCAACAGACATGTAATTTTCTCTGTCCCTCCCCTCAATCATTTCTTTTTCCTCTTCCTGTATCCACTTTTTCCATCAGTCTCCTCATCTTCTTCATCCTCCCAATCATCCTCATCAACGTCACTATCAGCGTCAACGCTGCCTTGCTGCTGCTCCTGCCATTCTCTTGCCATCAGTCTCTTGAATACATCATACTCCTCCGCTGACGCCATGGCAACGTGTGTGAGGAAGGTGCCCTGGTCAATGTTAAGGATGCTGTTCAGTTTGGGGTTGATGATGATGGTCTGTCCTTTCTTGTCTGGGGTTTGATACAGACCCCTGCGCTCCAGAAAAGAGTGCCGATGGCGCACCTCGTCCAGAGTGAAACGGAACAACCTGGACTTCACCATCTCCGCCTGTTTGACACCCATCCGGAAGTAGACGTACTGTGGCGAGATGATTTAATACATGCTGTTACAAGCAATAATCAGTTTGGAGTAACAAAATACTAAAGGATAAACCTCACATAAAGACTTCTAATACTAGCTGTTAAACAAATACAATGGCTAGATGATCCGACCCAGGTTAAACAGCACAAAACCTGAAATTAACCACGTTCCGTTCTGCAGTCAGTGAACTCATACACCACTTAACAACATTGTGATCCATTCACAGCCACTGTTGTCCAAGAGATGTTGAGTTCAATTATTGCCACCAGAGGGAGTACTATAGCAGTGTCCCAATTCAGTACTACTAAGGGGGCTTAGTATGCAGTGTGCTCACACTCCAAAAGCAACATGTCAAGTCTGCTCAAAAGAGTCAGTATGCACAGTAAACATGCTTGTATTTTAGTGTGTTGTTGATGGACACTATTGTCCCACAATGCAAGGAAATGGACAAGCTGCACACAGCTGGAAAGATTTGATCAAATTGTGGTGGAAGAGCTACAGGAACACTATTTAAAAAGACAAAGTCATTGGGGAAAGAAAAAAAAAAACATTTGTCCATTTGTGAATTTTAAATCTCAGCACAGGTCTTTCATCATTTGCTGTTGCTGTGCAAAATGTATGTTGATTTCTTGTATACTAAAACAAAATGTGCATACTATGGAAAAGTAGTAGTTTCAATTGGGAAACAGCTTAGCCTACGTGCCCTATCGCTCTGCGAGAGTGTTGTGTTGAACTTCCAAATATTTCAATTAAGTCTGCAACTAATGATTATTTCCGATTGCAGTTTGATTTATCGATTAATCACCCATTCTATTAAAAAAAAGTTTGAAAGTAGTAAATAAATCACAATTTTCCACAGCCCATGTTTATGCCTTCAAGTTGCTTGTTTTGTCCGAAACCCAAAGATCGACATTTGAGGCGCTTGAAGCAGCGAATGTGTCGTTACATAAATTACTTGCGTGATTAATCAAAATTATTGTCTAGTAACATTCTGTTGAACTACAAATCAATTAATTGAGTAATTTACATTTCATTAGTAAGCAATTCTGCAAAACACTCCTGGGGTCTCATTCCTTTCTTGTTTGGTTTACATGCTCACCTGAAACTTGTACTCCAGCTGGCCCATGTCCTCCAGCACAATGGCCGGACTATCTCTGAGGATGTCTGTGACCTGCTGGACGGTGAACAGGCACTTCTCTCTGAGGAACACCACGGCACCGGTTATGGTCTTCACAGGCACGGCCAGGATCTGGGGGTAATGGGCCACCACTCTCTGAAGACTGCCTGAGGGGTATGTGAGGAGAAACACTGGTTTGGTGATCACGCAGAGCAACTCATTAATATCGAGTGCTCTGAGCATGAAGTGCTTCCACCCAATGAAAAGCTCCCAACAACGTTATGATACACGGTGCTGCACCGATCTCGACCTCACCTTCAGCTAAACCTAGTTTCCGCAGGTTGCCTATGCGCTGCTGAAGCTGCGACTCCTTGACGCCGTAAAGTTCAGGACATTTCTCCAGCAGCTTCAGCACACTGGAAGGATTGAGGCCCAAGACGAACAGAACCGTGAGAGTTGACGGAGCATGTTTGGCAGCACGTCCTCCTCTGACTTTGGACACGGCATCGTAGACCTGCTCCGCCTGGGCGTCGGTGAATCCCATGTCAGCCAAAGAGCCCAGGGACAGCTCTGTGCCTGGCTTCCCGGACAGAGGGCCGAGTTCATGCGGAGTTCTCGAACAGAGTAACCTGCACCCGATGCATAGAGGCTGGAGGTGGCGTCTCCCAAACGGAAGTGGGCTGAATGCAAAGGAGGTGGCAGTTCTCACAGTCCACCGAAGAACCTGGGGGAAACAAATCATGGCTATAAAGCCCTGACGGCAGATATTGCCCCTGTCAACAACCGCAGACAAGAGATTAGCAGACGATATGGTAACAAGCCTGCTGTGACATCATTAGCCTGTTAGCAAACATGAAGGAGTTAGCGGAAGTTTGTGGGCTGTCGCTCGTTTCTACGGCATTTCTGAAGTAAGATGTCAATTAAATTTAATTTTAATGTTTTACAACGTATTAAGTTAAAGAAATATCAACATTGACATGTTTCGCGACTTTCTGATTCACCTGACGCGCAGCACCTTGGGTTCCCATGCTTATCCGTCGTACATATACTTCCGATTTTCAACACAGGGTGCAGAAGACAAAGGTTCCGCTGTAACTCTGCACGCACTAGCAACAACAAAAGTGAAAATCAATAATTTTAATGATTTGGTAGATAAAACGGATGGTGTTATCAAAGAGGAGAACGTGGACATTCCAAGAATACTATGTATGCTCTAAACAGCAGACCACTGTTATCTAATAAGAAGATAATTCTGTTTCTTGGTGCTGTCTTTTACACCTAAACCTATATTGTGTTGAACTGAGAAACACTAACATGCTTATTCTACATCTATACACCAAACTAATCTTATGTGAATATACCTGCAATTTATAGGATAGAATATTACTGATTTGTAAGTATGTTAAATTAAGTTGACTAGGTTTTTCTCCGGATTTCTGTTAAATGAAATCCACTTTAGAGGCGTTTTGTTTTGGAAATCTGCAGTTAAAATCAGGCGAAGCAGCTGGTGCTTAAGCTGTTGGTAAGGGCACCATGTTAGAAACTGCAATGTGAGAGAATTTATTGCACTGCCATTTAATTATTTGCTTACTGGCTGAATATTAAAGTCATAAATTTACAATGTTTGCACGACAAACAACTTCCTACAGTTCCGATTAACAAGCAATCATCACAAAAAATATAAAAAGGAACAAGTTTGTGGTAAAATATTTAACAAACATAAATAGATAAAATATTGTAAATATACTTACACATTTTAATTAAAACATTTAAGATTAAAATCATGAATATAAAAACAGACTGAACAATCAAAACTATTCCCTTCAACTTCAATCAATCCAAGTTCTCCGTGTGGTTTCTCTGAGGTACACAACTCCCTTGTGGGTTTTGGTGGCAAAGCTGGATCCCCGTGAACTGTTACTATAACTTTAACACTTCAAAACCTCCAAAAGAATAAATAAAAAAAGATTCAATAAAAGGAAAAAACCTCTGGTGCATAATGATGCTTTTGCTGTCCTGTGTTGCACTCAGCAATCACAAATATGTCAACAAGCACATTTTGACCAACAACAGCATAACAATAATATTCATTACACTTAGTAGCAAACTGTGTATACTTCATATGTTTCTAGACAATAGTGTTTGATTATGGCCTTGGACTAAGACCTCCCCTTTTAATATTTATGTCCTCTTGCTGCACTGCTGCAGGGTAAATGTTGGATTGGGTGGTTGGGCTCCACCTCCTTTTAATTCAGTCTTTAACCCTCATGGAGGTACTTCTGTAGCTCTGTTTCCAGGGCCACCATTGACATCCTGTCATCCTCATCATCATCATCAGAAAGAGTCCCATCATTTTGATCTGGGAACAAGCCTGGCCTGATGTACAATTCAGGAATGGACTCCTGCTGCTGTGGTGAGTCTGTTAAAAGAAGACAGAGTCCTGAGTACATGAGCCCAACTCTGTCACTTTATCATGTTAAATTTCCACAGCAGAGACTACAGATTATGCAATTCTCTATGGTAACTTCTACATAAAGAAAAAGGGTGTCATCACAAAATATCCTCTAATGAATTGTATGTATCTTAGAACCTCTAAAATCAGACAGAACAAAACAAGCCTGGCTAGGTGCCATTTCCTACTACTTTAAACTTTAAGGCCCGTTCAAAACAATTACAGTAAAGCCACCAGTACTGTCAAAATGTAGCTTACACTCAATTACTTTAGGTGGGATTACAGGTTGTTAAAGCAAGGTGGAAAAGGTAGGGATACATTACCATCTTAATTTGGATGTAAATAGATTAATTTACAGATATTGCAAATGTACAAAAAAAGTGATATTTAATTACAGGTGGAAGCTCATCTGAATTGGAAAACATGGCTGGCCATTGTCAGTCTAACCACACTGTTAAAGAGTACTCACACAAGCTCTGACTTGCAGCGACCACCTCTGTCCAGCTGTACTCTGCCAGGGAAATGGGCTGGCTGATCCAGGACTGCAACAGCAGCTGGTCCAGAGTCATTCTTTGAGCGGGATCATTGTGCAGCAGCCCAGATAACACACCATGCAGGTCTGAGTGTACATAGAGAAATTTCAGCACAGAATTGTAAAAAAAAAAAAAATATATGTTTTTGGGGAATGTTTCTGTGTGACAGTTAATTTGCAGAGAATGGCAAACAACAGCAGCATACCTGGAGAGAGGGGGAACGGGGGCCTTAGTTTGGCATCCAGGATTTCCTCCACACCACAGAACGGGTTCTCACTGAATAGCAGAGTGTAGAGCAACACACCACAAGACCACATCTCCAGCTCTGGGCCCTCATACCTACAACAGAACCCCAACAAGGACACAAACAATAAGTAAAATAAGCTTATATTCGGCAATAAGGAAATCATGGCATTTCATTCATCAGATAATCTACTGTCTATTTATGGCTTTTCTAACTTTACTATCAGTATATTATTGAAGCTACATATAGGTTAATTGTACATGGTAAAAGGTTATTGAGTCATACAGGACTGGAAAACAGTGCTCTCACCTAGACTCTTCTGTCAGGTTTAATGATTTGATTGAGCTGTGTAAACACAACCTAAACAATCTATAAAAAGGAGATCATTATAAAATGAAATTCTAATGTGTTGCTAAATGAAAAGGAACAAATGACACTTGTCATCCTCCGGAATAATGTACGTACGGATTTCCCCGAAGCACCTCCGGGGAGCAGTACTCCAGTGTGCCACAGAAATTGTAAAAAAGCTTCCTGGGAGCCATCATGGCAGCAGAGCCAAAGTCTATCAGTCGAATGTGGAAACATTTGTCAATGATGATGTTCTCATCTTTTATGTCCCTGTGAAGGATGTTCTTAGATCTCAGATAGAAGACAGCGGCCACCAGCTAGGAGGAGACAGAACATCCTGTTTAACAAGGAACCTTTCAGAGCTCATTCTCCTGTCATATGCATTTTCTTGACCATGTCCATACCTGTCTAAAGATGTAGCTGGCCAGGGGCTCATCCAGCCTTGGCTGCATGTCTATGAATTCAAAAAGGTCCAAGCCGTCTCCATGTTTCTCCATCACCATCTGGAAGTAACTGCCATTCTCAAACACCTCCAGCACCTAGTGGCACACACACAAAGCAAGAGTATGTATACACTTTTTTTACAACCTTGTGTCTTAAAGGCTCTGATGTGACAACCCAGTTACCTTGACAATGTTGTGGTGCTGTACTCGGGTCAGTATGGCAATCTCCTGGCTGACTCGTCCTAGCATGGGGTCATCTACCCAGCAGTCACTCACTATTCTGGCCTTTTTAATAAATTTCACTACCACCTGCAAATTTCAAAAATAGAGTAAGAGGCCACATTATCAAAACAATCTTATTACCCGTGCAAATCTCATGGTTTATCTTGGTTTTCATATGATAACTTTTAATGTCAAATACATAGAAACTGCTGCATATTATGTATACATACATGGGATATGTTCCTGCATTAATGAAAATGTTTTCTTACTTCTTGTTCATCACTTCGCCTTATTGCCTTCCAGACAAAACCGAAGGCTCCTTTACCCACAGCTTGAAGAGGCTGGTAGTCTTCCTCAAACTGCCCATCACAGGCTCGAGACTGCTCTAGGTCCATGGTGGAGCGTAATGCCTCCCCATGACTGGCATCACCAATTCTCTAAAAGGAGGATAGAATTATAAGTAGAACAACAGTTTTTATATTTTGAAATATTATGTGCCATACTAATGTATTTCTATAGTCTTAACTGCCACTGACCTCTCCTAGACTGGCTCCTGATTGGCTGTGCAGGGATTGATCTGTTTGCAACAGTGCCCCCTGCTGGCCAAATCTACTCATCCACACGCAGAACATGAAGCTTCCATCAGGGAAGTTAGCACTGCACACATCGCACTGCACATCTGGAGGATAATTAAGGTACCAGTTAAAGCAAAGCACATAAAGCAAACAGAAAAGCAGATTTGTTTGAGGGAAACAGATGATGTTGTACCAACCTACTCTTGTGCCATCTCTGTGGTATGCACTTCCTTTGTATCGCCCCTCCAGTATCTGTGCATTGTCTGAGGAGCGCGTGCGCCCATTCACCTTCTGTTTCTTAGGCGTAGATGTGGCAGGGATGTCCGTCATTGACTGAATCCCACTGTTCATTTGCATGTTGAATCCTTGGCTCTTGTCTTTATGAACTGAAGAGAGTGCTGCCCAGTGATCCTGCTCACCCTGATCTTTTTCTTTTTGCTCTTCACTTGAGCCATTGCTAGCCTCTACACCAGCATTCTCAGTCTCAACAGGCTCTGCTTCCTGGTCAGACTCTATCACGCATGGGGAGGGTGTACGCAGGAGCTCAGCTGTATCACAGGATGTCATGGAGTGTTGGTTATCATCATTGTACCCTCCGCCGCTAAGCAGCTCTATACTACCGCTCAGATCCAAGTCTGCCAGGACTCGGGTCACTAGATCGCCGTTGCTGTTAAGGTCCAGAAAACAGCTGGCTGAGTCCACTATGTGTGCTGAGCGAGAGTCCTCTGTCTGGCCTGGATCAGAACCACCATGGCCCGCAAACTTTTCACAGAAGCCAGAAGACGACCTAGGAAATTGAGTTTCAATAAACTGATGACAAAGAACAACAAACGATGGATCTAGATTGGTAAATCTTTTCTGAATAAAAATCAGAACCCAATGGTAATATTTTTATCAAAGAGTCAGGGAAATATGAACATTTCTGATGAATGTTTGCAGTTTTCTGTCCAATCTCAACCTGGCATGTCATTGACAATTAGGGCTGCATCACATTCACATTACTGAAAGTTCAGGCCCACTTCAGTGGTTATTTGCCTGTAAATGATGCAAGTATAAAGTTGATATGGAATTGTTGAAAATGTTGATGTCAAAAATGTGGTCAATGAAATATTTCAAGGAAAAATTGCAACTTCTACCCCTCACCTGCTCTCCAGCGAGATGACCTCAAAGCTGGAGTCTTGGAGGACGGAAGCACACGAGCGGCGGTGGTCTTTGCCTACATCAGGAGAGGTGCCACCAACCCTGCCAGCAGCATCTCCATTCTGAGTGGTAGTGTCTAAAGTGGAGAAAAACAACAAACCACTGAAATATGCTCAATACAGTTTCTCAAAGACTGCTCTTTTAATGCTATTGCTCACTCTTAATATGAAATAATAGCATGTTGTGAAGATTGTTCTGTTAATTTCCTTCTGAAATAAGACTTTCAGTACCCATTCCAATGTGTACTGCAGTTCAGTTTCTGGTTTGCAAAGAAAAACACAAAATAAATCATTGTAAACAAAGCATAAAAACTGCAACAGTTCATCCGCCTCATACCTGGGATTATCTTGACAGCAGGTTGCTCATCTTTATGAACCTTAATGCCGAGCTGCTGTTCTGGGTTATTGTGTGGTGGTTCGGCAGGAATCGGGCAATAGGTATCTTCTTCTGGAGGTTCCACCCAGGTAAATGTCTTGAGGAGTGCCTGAGTCGTATCTGCACGATCTACCTGGCTACTGCAGAGAGCAGCCTGGGCCGCCTCCTCCATCAGCTCTATAGTGTCATCGGCCCTGAGGAAAAAATGGCTGAATTTTAATCTTAAGTACTGTAATGCCAATCAGGATCAAATAAGAATGCAATGATCATACCAATCACTAAAAGGTAAAAAAAAAAAAATAAATCCAGGTACTGGATATTTTGTCAAAGATAATGATGGAAATGTACATGTATATTAAGCAATTGCTCTTGTATTCATTGGTGCTTCATTAGCAGGATGGTGCGGGCTGAAGATATCACCTTTTATTAAGCTCTTCTTGTTAAGTGTTGTGTTAGCACACTGTATAAATCATGGAATCAAACAAATGCACAATTATAGGTGCCATTGTATATTATAGGATTATTAATCTCTCCTGGCACTGTACTAAATGATAAAAACATTACAGCAGTACCATATTAATGTTTCTCTACCTTTATTTTAAATAGTCATGGACCAGCCATGACTATTTAAAATATGTAGAAATACAGAGAAACCTTATAATTGGTTTGGAAGTCACTATATACTGTAAATCAATTTATCTTTTTGACCAAATGTGCTGTGACATTAGCTGTCCAACAGATGGCAAAAGAGAGTGTCGTTAATATATATTATAAATCCAAATCATCCAGTATCACAATCAGGATCACTTCACCTGTTTATGTTATGAAAGACTGAACCAAAATGAGTGAAACTATTATGATCCCAGGTTGCAACATCAAAATAATTCTAATAAAAAAGACAAAGATAAACAGTGGTGTTTTAGTGTCTCTACTGGCTGGTTAGATACACAGACGGTATGTTGACCATAGAGTTGACGTATTTCCAGATTTACCGCCAGGCATATTAAATATGCATGCAGTCTGCTGCCTTTAGGCACCTGGATGTTGCTACAGCAGCTTTTGTCTGCCCATTATTTGTGAAAATACAGAACACGGATTTGGTCTACTATTAATTCTAATGTCTTTCTGTGCAGGTTTAACACGGTCGCGTTCAATAAGTTTATTATCCTTTGCTAATATGAAGTAATTGAGTTATGGGGTACAAAACATTCAGGTGGCTTATGACAACGAGGACATAGGGATTGCTACTTACTTAACCACACGTGTGGAGGTGACAGCAGGAGGGGAAAGGTTAGACAAAGCGCTGCCCTGTTTCTCCAGCCTGGTGCTGGTTCCAGTGAAGATCCTGCCCCTCCCTGTGGAGGTTCTTCCCAGGACGGCCTGTCGCACCATGGCCATATCACCAGCCACCAGTGAGGAAGGGTCTGGGATTGAGAGAAAGGAGCTAATTATTAAATCGCACACAGTGGAAACAAATAACACTGTATGACAAGACAACATATTAAAAAAAACACATAACACCAATAAATTCAGAGTAAAATAACAGTAGCAGCATTGGCATGATAGGACACTCTGTATTGTGAGGTACATTATGGAAAATCTGTGGCCCATTCAGAAAGAATTGAGTGTCCCCTGTCAAATTGGCACCATTCAAAGTACACCAAATTAGCCATTAGGAGTTCCTGTTTGCAATGTAGCAATGGATGTACAGCTAACTATCACTGGATTACTTTGATTCTGAAGAAAACTTAAAAACATGATTCTCAAAAACGTTCTGGAGTAAGGAACGTCATTTTTCTGTGCTTTCTAAGCAGATTCATGGACGTGTATTCGAGATGGACAGCAGAGATAATGACAAGGATTGGGCTGAGTTATGACTCCCGTTGATTTTTAGAACACCGGCATACACCCATCCCATCCACCTACCCACACTCCCCCTCCAGGGAAGCACACCTCACAGTAAAAAAAAAAAAAGAAAGAAAAGAAAAAGAATAAACCCTCTAGTTTAGACTAATCAAAGCAAGTGTGTTTTGAAAAGGCAGGCATCTTGTACACATCACAAATACTCACCAGATTTCCCTAATATTTTGGATAAGGCAGTACTTTTACTAGCTTCTGCTTGAGAATCAGTCAAGGGGCTGGTCTTCCGCCCTGAGTCAGACATCCATTCATAGAAACCAGGCATCAGAAAAGTGACACTCTGTTGATGACAAAGCAGCAGTGACAGAAGTGAGAGTTGGACCGGCCGTCAATCCAAACAGCCTTGTTCAGCTGGTCACGTTGGCTAACCTTTCTCAGCAGCTCATCCTTGTTGTAGCCAAACATACTGAGAGCCAGGTGGTTGTGGATGCTGTAGATTGAGCCATCAGCGTGGAGCAGGAGGAGACCATTCAGAGGAGCAAACGCCCAAACTGTTCCAGAGTACTCCAGGGCAGGGCTGGGTGAGAGGACACTGCTGTCCACTTTGAATTCTGTAAGATTCGAGACACACGGTGACGATGCACAATGAGGTACAGCAAGTCTACTTGACTACAGTACATGTTGAGTAACATTTTTTAAGGTACAAATACTATATTGTTTTACCCTATAGTGATAGGGATTCTATTCAACTAATACAAAACTATAAAGGGTAGACATGAAAACACTTCAGAAAAAAGGACATTAACACAAAAATTTGCAAAACTACCAAGTACCATCCATATATGATCAGTATGGGTCACATTAGGTTGTACAGTCCTACTGTTTCCCAACTCCTCTGCTGCTATCCTGTAAAAACCATGCATCTCCAAACTGCCAACACCTCATGAGCTAAGACAAAAAGCCATGATTTTAGCTTTGTGACAATGTGGTGTTCAGATCCAATTTGTTTTTTAAAATGGTTTGAAGTTCTCAACCCATTAAGCAACAAGCGATTCTTCAGTGTATCTGAAAGATTCTAAAGTCACCAAATTTGTTGAAATATGGCTAGCATTGGACAGCGACAATTCTGTATATGTATTTTATATTCCTGTTGGTATGGTTTAATTTCCAAAATTAATATTTTTAGTATATGGTGGCATGATTTGGGGCCATATGTCTTGATGTTAAATAACGTCCTCAACTTTGATGGTATTCAACTTAAAAAACACTTTTCTTCCAGTTTCTGACAGGGGTTTACATTATCTTGTCTAGCTACTGTATATTTTTCCTATTATAAAGGCTGTAAAGTATAAACTGCAGAATGTTAGTGCTTGGGCAAAAACAGAGTGGATCATGCACCCAATTCTGCTGAATAATATCAGATCTCTCTCTCCCTCTCCAACCTAGAATATTGCCAGCCTTGTCTTTAAAAAATATCTTAAACCCTTACCAGAGGATGGTTCTTTTTCATGAAGTTGCTCGCAGTGTTCGGGGTTTGAGCCAACCGACTTGCACATAATGGAGGTGAAATGAGAACATGGCTGCTTGTTCTGTACATCTGATCTTTCAAGACTCTCTGCTGGGCCGGTGCAACCAGTCCCATTGTTTTGGTATTGTGGCCTCGCACATACCACTGACCCCTGAAGTTTGATACACAGCGGGACTGATTCACCACCCCTGCTTTTACCACACACTCTCTGAACCCTCAGCATCTGAAAGACAGCAGGAGAAGCAAAGTCAAAGATGACAGACTTGCAGAAATTCCTGAGCTTAAAATGTTGTGGGATATAATTTCTTGTGTGTTCCTGAACTGTCTAACAAGCACACTGGGACACAGAAACTTGAAAGCAAAGCTTAAAATATGGATTCTTTCCTTAGCTGAGTGAGACAGTTTTGGCTGTGAAGTGTGCTTACTTTGGGCAATGCATTACTGTGCAGGGGGATTTGTAAAGAGGGGATTAGCTCCTTAACAGACGCTCCTTTTAACTCGTCCGGATGGTGGTATCCATGGAGATGGGCAAATGCCAAGTCACAGGTTAGGATGCAGCCCTAGAAATTACATCAAAGGTGTAACAAAGAATTGTCTTAATGGGTTAGAAAATGGTAATATTTTACCCAGTTGCATTTAATTGAAGATGGTAATGCCATTATGTTCTGAAAACAATTTAATTTTTAAAAGACTGGAAAGTCAGAATTCTCATTAAAGATGAGAGGGTAAAAATCCCGCTATTAGGCTACTAAATAATGATGCACTTACGTCTTGTGAAAAGGACAGAAAGGCTGATACCCTTTCCACATTTTCCATCATGACAAGGCAGTGCTCTTCATTTTGTGACTGTCTGTGGGTGCACACCGACACTGGCACCTCTCCAGATAATGTCACAGCATCCACCTACAGAAAAAGTAGCATATTAAACACACAGACACATTTGACTGCACAGTAGTTTTATATAGTCATGTTTTGAGGAAAATTGAAGAATTCAATGTGTGGTTATTTTTATTTTCAAGCTTTTTAGTCATCATATTTCATACCACTTTTCCAGACACAGACACAACAGTTCCATCCACTAGCAGAAAATCTTCTTCCAATGCTTCTTCCAGGACCTGACTGGTTTTCTTCAAGATACAGGACAGTTTTTTTCCAATGAGCTCATTGGTGTTGCACTCAAACAGTTTGCAGGCCTGTTCATTTGCTGACAAAATCTGAAAAATAAAGATAAAAACACATTTACAGGGTGTGCCTTTGTTACAGTACTGTTTGACCAATTCTGCTCAGCTGCCACTGCTTGTTAGTACCTCTTTGGTTTTGTGGTTTACACTAAGAGTGACTTTGTTCAGATTGAGGGCAGATGGCAATCCCGACAGGCCAAAATCTTTGGAGATTAGCTGACTGAACAAGCTTTCCTCGGTCTCTGACACAGTGGACGGGTGTGGCAGGGAGACAGCAGAAACCTGGGAGCCAGGATGCAAGATGAAGATTTGGTGGTTTCTTGCTGCGACAGAAGTGCAAACATCCAAACGTTCACCTGCAAGCAAAAATTGGGGAAACACATACATTTTTTAAAACACTTCCTTCCATCCTCACCTTCACAATTAGGGCAACAATTGTTTTCATATTAACCCAAAGAATCTGAATAGCTCGTTTGGCCTGTCCCAAACTGAAATACAGTCAATTAACTTTAATCAAAGATGGAGAAAAACGGCTAATTCAAATGTTGGTCATTTCTCCTTGATGATGTTACACTGTTTAAGCATAATCAATTACCAAAACTGTTTAACTGCCGATTAATTGCATGTCTTCTGATTAATCATGTCAGGTCTAACTTATGCACAATTACAACCAGATCGCTACAACTCCACTCACCTGTCAGGGGTCCAGGATAGTAACGGCGTTGCAGTGGCAAAAGGCTCTTATTGTACAACGGTCTCTGAGTACACGGGTAAGACTTATTCAGGTCAAAGTCGTCTTCCAGGAGATCGGCGGAGAGGTCGGGCACCACGCAAATGGTGTCCCTTTTACCTCTGCTGCCCGGCATCACCCCAAAATGAGCCTCAGTAGGCAGCGACATTGCTGTTGGTTATCCAGCTGGGAAAGGTTGACCAATACAGAGCGGATGAATGGCTTGCACGGCCGTAACAATAGTGCATGGCGACAGGCTAGCTTAATGCACAGCACTTTCAGCTAACAGAGACAACGTTGTATTGATAACGTTTAACTTGCTCGGGCACTAGCGTCCGATTTGAAGCTCACAAAACTCACCCCACGTCGTAGAAAAGGAACGGCCGCTTGGGTTTCTTAGCTGTTTAATGCGCACCGCCGCTTTAGTTGACGCTAGGTGACAAGGTCCTGCGCTATATCGCTAACTAACGTTAGCCACCTGCTAACGTTTCTGCTGCCGCTACAAACAAAACAAAGCCGTGCTTTGTTTGGTTCTGAATTAGCAGGGCTGCGCTTCACTTTTGAACGACTGTATTCCGAGGTGAGGTTGCCGTAACGTTAGCACACCTATGACTCGATTCCAGTAGGATGGGTGAGGGAAAAAAAGACGTTTTTGTCACTACTATTTCACCTTGTCTAGCAGCAACGTTTGTATACCGCGGGCTTAGATTCCAGGAAGTCCCCTGAAGCCAATCAAATATCACGCCTCTAAGCAAGAACAGCTCATTGGTTTATTCCCCGGAAACGCCCGCTTCTGCTTCCATGGCAACCATGTCACAAAATTAACCAAATAGAATGCGACGCAATACGTGTGTGGGCTTATCAGACAGTCGTTGTTTTTCGTGACACTGGAGTCAGTATTGTTGCTCGTTCTTCGCACACGGTCAAAGCAGTGAGGTTCTGTCACTGAACAGGACAGACTCTGGGTGGATCAGCTGACTGCTGCCAGGACAGCAGATATGCAGGCCAGTCAGTCACAAATCTATGGTTAAACAATATATAAATAAAAAGAGGAAAAAGTACACACCCACCTGACATGTGAATCTAGCCATTCTAAACAGATGTTCTTGCTCAGTTTCCAGACAGAATTGCAGCAATTGGCACAAGAGGAGAGGGATGAGGTCCTGCAGATGGTGGTCGCCTGTCTGCCAGGGGGTTTTTCTGGACATCATCTGGGATGTCTGGGAACCAGGAACCAGGTGGTGGATTAGAGACAAATACACTGACCTCTTTAGCAACTATGTTTGCTACAAGGAAGCACCATTTAGGTGAAATTAAAAACTGTTCAGTGTCCATGCATGTGAGTTCATTACCTCAAAGAACAACTACAGTTTATTTTTTATACAAGCTCATTTATTTTATATAATTACAATTTCTTTCATCGCATATATATATATTTTTTTTTACAAGTTCTACAATGACATATATTAATTTGTTTTCTTTTTACAACCCCTAACCCTTTCAATAGGTATTGATAATAAACTATGGTACTGTAAAGCACACTCTCAGGACTTCTCTCTTTTCCTGCTCCCACTGTTGTCATTGCTTATGTAGCTGAGGTCCTTTATGGAGAGAGAGAGAGAGAGAGAGAGAGCAAGAGAGAGAGAGAGAGCAACAATTAGAACCTACACAACAACAAGTCAACCAGTAGGTAAATTCATTACATGCATATATACATCAGCAGAAATGTACAAAGTATAAGCATGGGTGTCATTTGGCAGGGGAAAAAAAAAAATCAGGCTGATGATATGCAATGAAATGAAATGACATTACTACAGTGGCATATAATCCACAGAATATGAGATTGAGCATGAGAGGTAACAAACATGTCTACAGTATTGGAGATAAAATGCATCTTGACATTACAGGGCATGATCTGTAGACCTGACTTCTCTATGAATCATAATTAAACACAGTGGGTCCTTGTGATAGATCAGATAGGACGTTATTTTGATAGAGATAACATTAGCGTGTAAGCAAGCAAGCCCAGCTAAGATCACAATATATTTCAAATGCTTTGCAGTAATGTTAGCTTACCTGGATGTTTGTTGATGTTAGCGTACTCAATTCCTATGCTAACGTTAGCTACTGCTTTTATTGCAGCTATTGTGGAGCTGACCTCTGACCTGTAGCTCAAGAGAGGTAAGGCACTCGGGAGCGAGCATAACGTCACAAAATCTGACCCGATTCCTCTACATAGAAATCAGTCCACAGGCAGCTATAAGCAACTGAGAAAGACGGGAAAGGTCTCTCTCTTTTTTTTTAACTCCCAAAAGCATATTATATACCTTTCACAAGTGAAATGAATAATTCACACATTATTTTATTATAAAACAGGAAGACACAGACAAAGCCCAACAGCAAACAGCAGTAACTATGTCAGAGGGTTTCAAGTCACAGGTTTTTACTGCGGTTTACAGTGAAACTTAGCAAACAATAATTCTACTCTAGCTTTGTTATTTCAAATGGGCAAAAAATTAGAAGGCATCCATAACATTAATAGAAAATTACTATAGATCTTTAAAACTATCACATGGGAATTATAAGCTCTTTATTTCTATGTACAAATCTGATGATCAACCCCAAAATACATGTTTGAACAGACATAACATAATATAAAGATCATCCCATTATGTAAAACTGGCATCTGGGAGAAGCTGGGTAAGAATTCAGTGTGTTCCAGGTGCAATGACTGCAGGTGTCCATATGTTTTTTTTTACAGAGTCTCTTCATTAGCTACATGGCTTTGTTTTTAAGTCCAAGCTTCCCATTAGGAGGATCATCTCCTCAACTTCGTCTAGACAAATGTTTTAGCCACAACACAGACTGAAATGAAATTAATCAGACATTATCATTACTAACAGATAGACTGGCATAGTTCAAATTAAAAGGGGTTGATGGGGCATAGTAGGAAAGCACACTATGCTGTACTTTTGCATAAGTGTAAAAGACGAAAAACACACAAGGCGATGAAAGGCTCATTCTGACATAGCTGCTTAATAAGGAAAATATATAACAGTCAGTACAGATGTTTTGAAACATATTTTTCTTTAACTTAGCTCTCTTGGTAGCCTATTAGCAACAACATTGTGAGCAGAATTTCAGCTCGTCCAGTACTGAAACAAATCATCACGTTGGCATGTGAGCTCCAGCTGCAATGGGAGGTGTTAGCATATCACCCAGTCTGCTGAGACCAGGCCCAATTACACAAGTCATCAGTGAATTTTTTTTTCTTCACATCACAAACATCTAGTAAGGTAGATTTCTGGAACATCGGGTGCATTTTCATACACTAAATTCATGATTTTACTGCACTGCCATGAGCTTATGTGATACTTTGTGGACAAAATGTGCCTCTTAAGTTTTCTTGACACAATGACACCCTTGAGCTTGATCGTGCAGTAATCGATTTCTCCGTAATCTAATCTTTTGTTTCTTTAATTTTGTGGTTGAGCAACTTCTGCACAGTTTTGTTGGAGCGGAAGAGAATTTCACTTCAGAAATCATCTTGTTCAGTCCAGTGGCCAGCTTTATAGCTGTAGCATGCATGTTTTGTCAAGTAGCTCACTTTAAAATAATGAGTACTGGTTGATCTTCATACAGACAGGGAGCCAAGCAGAGCACTTTACACAGTCACACATACAGTCATATGCGCACACAAGCAAAGTTGGGCACACACTTATGGTGCCATGGCTGTGAGAAGTGAGCTTTGATAAGCCTTTTGAGCATAGTTCACTAAAACAGGGTCTATCCTAATGGTGGTAGTCCTTTTTACTGTGAGGACGATTTCCCAGTATATGATCCAGTTCGGAGGCAATGCCCGCTGTCATCTTTGGAATTACCTGTGGTGCACATAACAAAGACAGAGCACACAATCAATGCTGTTTGACTAGACTACTACTGAAATATTTATCCAATATAACTCAGGCTTAGGAAATGGTCTTTATACCTGAATGGCTCCCAGGTTCTCTGTTAGCTGGGTTGGATTGGAGGATCCCAGCAGCACTGAGCTCACTCCCTCGTTCCTGAGGCACCAGGCTAAATATCAGGGATTGGAGGAGTTTTTACATTTGCTATTGATATCACGGTATCAGACAGAATGTACAGAAACACTGAATGTGGGTGTTCATGTTGTCTCTTACCTATGGCTAGCTGCGGCAAAGTACATCCAAGCTTCTCCGCAATATGAGCCAGTTCCTTTAGCTTGGCTTGCTGTTTTCTCCCATCCTCACTCATTATCTTCTCCCTCAACCACTGGTATGGCTTGAGGAGCAGTAAAACAATAAGCATTAGAATTATAACTCAAAACCAGGCAGAAATAACTTGAACCAGATTATGTTTAATTGTTGGCATTGTACTTGTTGGATAAGAGTGAAAGGATTTCAACTCATAGACACTAGGCAGGTGGTCAAAAGAAATTTCACCTGTACCTTCATTGAGGCCCTGGAGGTTTCTGGGACGCCATTCTCGTACTTCCCAGTTATGATTCCACAGGCCAAAGGGGACCAAGACACCACACCAACACCTGAGATAGAACAATGACCACTGATACAGTATACAAAATCTATCACAGCCCTACAACTATTAAATAAAGCTTGACTTCAGGAGAAACCTAGAATAGACTTACCTATCTTATGGTAGAGCTCTGGCAGCTGAGTTTCCACTTTGTCCCTCTGGAAGAAGTGATACTCTGCCTGCTCACACACTGGTGGAATTAGATTAAACTGCCTGGCCACAGAGTATGCCTCCTAATTGAATGTGGAGAGTGAATAAAAAGAGTTTGGAGAAATCATGAGACGAGGAAACGTGTGCAAACACTCACCTTTATGTTTAAAAATGTTCTTTTTTTTCTTCTTTTCCCATTGCTGTATATGTTTCACAGACTCGCTCATGTTGGATTTCAGTGTCAACTTCGACATTACAAAGAAGACTAAAAATTTTAATATCTGTTTAGCCACCAGAAATCACATGTCAAGTTGGGGATAGACAAAATGTAATGAATATCAATATATTGCCCAGCCTTACATATGGCCCATTTTCTTAAGAACTATTTGTGATATGAAGTTTTTATTTATAAGCAATGTTTTTTTTTTTCTAAGTTTTCTTCAAAGGTCTTTATCCCATGGTGCATGTTACAAGATGCACAAAGACTTTCTCCATCACTCACCATGATCTCCATAGCGGACCACCGGGATGTTCCCCAGTACATGGACATCCCCTGGTTGATCACATGTGTCATTGCTCTCACTATCTCTGTAAAAATAAAACATTAAAGAGCAGATATATACATGGTCAATAATTAAACAGTGCAACTCTTATATAACCTGCAGGAAGACCATTTTTAACACATCAACTTATATTAAGGTTGATTTGCCATGTCGTAACTTACATTATGTTCACAATTTCTATTCAACAAATACATTACAGGAGAATTTGTATCATGTGGCATTCTCATAAAAGACCTGAACAAGGTTTAAAGAAGACTACAAGAAATCTTTGGTAAAACTGACACCTCCAGGACAATTACAAACAACGAGGATGTCTGAAATGTATTCATCCTCTTTGTGTAAAAAGGCTCATCTCCTTTTAAACTCACTCATGTGTTAGCAGATATTCTTTGCAGGGGCCGTACAACTTAATGTGGCCAGATGCTGCAGGGGGTTAAATGAAAAGAGCCAGCCTTGGCAGAATGTTGCTTGTGCAGCTGAACAAATTATAGCAAGTTCCAACTGTAGGGGTTGAAGCCACAATGGCCTTTAGTGGTTTGTGTATTTGTGCCTGAGGATGCAGCAAGAAAGTACTTGGGTGGGTGGAACAGTGGATAAGCAAAATGTTATTTATTTTATGTGTATTCTTTAATAAAAAGGAGGAGGAAATACAGCTATTACTATGAATGTGAAGGGTGAAGAGATGATACCGCAGCAGAGTGTGATTTTAAAAAAGAGTGATTCCTTTTCATCAGTGGTTCTCTCTCTGGACCATAATGTAGTTCAGTGAGAGACAGAGAGCAAGTGTGCATGTGGGTGAAGCAGGTGCGAGGGTAGAAGAATAACAGTACATCTGCTCCTAAAGGGAGGGAGAGATTTGGAGGGATGTAAGGACAGAAGGAGAACTGAACCAAGCAGGAACCTTGGAGGAACACGCAATTCATAGGAGTTTGTAAATATATGAATAATCCACTTGACAACTTGATTCACAGCAACATCCATACCTACTGGCCAGTCTTAATATTTTTTTTCCCCCACAAGGCCACAGTGAGTCATCAACTCCATACTCCACAGATGCCACACTGATCGTAGTGCTCAGGTATATCCAGCTAACACCATCGACACCCCACTCACATAAGCCCACTGCAGTTCTTCAAGGAGGATGATGTGGGTGAAGTTGAACAACATGCACTGTATTATTATGCCCTCGAACGTATGAGATTGGTGTACGATTTAGTTGAGAAAATTGCTACCGCTCTCATGTCTGTACGGCAAAGATGTAGCTACAGCCAGCAGCCAGTTAGTGTAGCTTAGTTCAATGGCTAGAAACAGGCGCAAACAGCTAGCCTGGTTCTGTCTAAAGATAACAAAATCTACCTACCAGCACCTCTAAAGTTCAGATATTAACATGTTATGTCGCTTGGAGTCAAACAAGACAACAGGAAATTACTGCATCTGACAAATAAATAGTCCGGCACCCCACATTGTTTCATTTCGACACTTCGATTTGTCTACAGATTAAACAAACACGAGATAATGTGTTCATTAGCGAGCTTTAGATGTGCTGGTAGATTGATTTGTTATTGTGAGACAGAACTCAGCTAAACTAAGCTGAGCTAAGCTAACCGTAGCTGCATTTTTACACACAAACATGAGTGGTATCGATATTTTCACCTGACTCTTGGAAAGAATATGAATAAGGATATTTCCCAAAATGTCAAACTATTCCTTTAATTCACTATTTATTGGCATGCACATGAAAGCCTTAGTTAAATGTTGCATGATTGCCTGAAGATGTTGAAACAGTGATTTATGTTTTGACTTGAATTGTCATACCGTATATAGAATATTGTTGGGAACTAATCACTTCATGTTTCATATTGTTATATTTAAGTATATAAATCATGTGCTTGTTCTGTTTTTTGTGAGCCCATGCATGAAATGTGGGTAAAATCCTGTTTGTGTGCATAAGCTCGCAATTGCAAATTTGCCATCTGCCTGGCTGCTAGCAAATATTAGCCTGTCCGCGAGACTTCTCACAGCAGCAGCATGCCACTGAGTGTGGAACATTTAGTCAACTTCAGCCAGCAGGTATCGCAGTGTCCTTCTGCAGAGTGCAGCAAGGAGTGGGGAAGAAAGCACATAACACACACTGATATCCATATTTTTCTGAGCAGGTGTCTATGGAATAGGATGTTTAGGTGTTTAGGATGTGGTACTCATTTTGAAGCTAATTTCTATCCTCCTCGTGCATACACACAGGGAGGTGATCAATATGTCACACCAGAGGAGATTTTCAATGGCTGATGAAGCCCTTTCCTAGTTCTATGAGCATGGGAAAGAAGGTTATAAATGTGCAGCCAAAAGGAAGTTAGGTATTGAGGTACTGAGTGGGTGAAATCATCCTGCATGCTTACTCTTTATTCCCGAACATTTGAGGAGAGAGGTGATATCCTGGCACTTGAAGGAATGCCCTGACTGGATGGCCTTGGGTTTGTGTTCAGTATGCGGTGGCAGTACCATTTCATTAGCTCTCCAGTGAAAAGCCCTTGGCTGGAGGGATTGTTATAAAGTCAATCTATTGATGCCATGTCTGTTCTTTTCCTCTGCAGTGTATCCTATTCTTGATTCACTCTGTCTGGGGGTTTTCACATTCAATTGATTGAATGGATTACATTTGCTGCATATTGCTCTGTCAAATAAAAAACTGATGCTGAGTGACTGGGTAGCATCATTGTGCTGAAACAGTTTACTCTGCAGGCTATGGAATGCCTATTAAAACAATGACTTGACAATAGCACAGAGGCTTCTCCTTGAGGCACCTTCTCATCATCTTTGCTATAATCGTACTTTATGAACTACACTACTTGGCAACATGTGAGATGAAATTCCAGCTAGGCCTTTAACACCTCGGCGGAAAACTTCCATACAGTCCCATCACTGTAATTGACAGCTGCGACATTAAAGGGCATTAGAGCAGAATGAAAGGGGAGTCAGAGCCAGGCCAGGAAGGAGGGAGTTGGATATTTGTGATACAAGTTGGGGCTGTCGCTGCTGTTAGACAGGATATAAGCCAAAGGACAAAGCAAGTCAAGAACAAATACCGGGGAGAAAAAGACACAAAGATCACAAAGAGATGGATGAGTGGATGGGAGAAAGAAAGTGGTGATGGTAACAAAGGGAGACTCTACAGCCATGACATCACTTTTTTTTTGTCCCCAAGGGGACACACGTTGTCTCACACAAAGTCGGAAGCAGTTAAAGTCACAAGAACAAAATACAAACACAAATGCATGCACACACACACCTGTTAGTTAGCTTAACATTATCATCTTAATAATAAATTTGGAGCTCATGGAGGTTTTTTTGTGTGCACTGCAAATCCTGTTTTAAGTTTCAGGAACATGTGGGTGCATGTATCAATATCTTAAACATGTCCATAAAAAGTCCTCTGAACTCCAAATGCCCACAGAGATGTAGAGGTCTCACTGCTACTTCAACCCCAAGAGAAGCTATTTGGATAATCTTAGTCATAATGCTCCAGGATACACAGTCTATGCATGCAGTCCCGCAGTAATTTATGACAGTGGCCTTGCTTCACTGTAATGAAGGAAGAAGAAAACACACACAATGTTTTACACTGATTAATGAACCGACTGTGTTGCCAAGCTGCCGAAAGCAAAACAAACGGACTCTATCTATCTTTATATTTGTCTGCGTATGTTTTTTATAAAATCTGGCATCTCTCTCGGTTCAGTTTTTATCATCCTGTCAGACTCTCGATCAATCAATCTATCAATCAGATTAGACTTCTCTACACCAGTTGTCAATAGGGAAGTGGCTTTATTTGCAGAGATGGGTTATTAGAAGGTTTGACGGAGCAGGCCGCAGGGTCTGCTTGCCAGTCACCAGTACCACCAGTGACAGCAATGATAAGTATGACATATTGGCCTCCCACAGTCTGCTAGCTCACAGGGGAGGAAGTATGGGGGGCAAAGGGTAAAGACTGGAAAATATTTTAGTGAGCCCAGTGAGACTCCATCCTTTCATCCACTATCTGTGGAGCAAGGTTGATAGGATAGAAGACTGGCCCAAGTGTATCTGTAATGGCCACATCACAAGGGAGAAGTAACTGAGGAAGAAACTGGAAGTATGTAAAAGAAATAAATGGTGGCATATGGTAGATGTGTGGGAAAGGCAGTGTAAGTGTGTTGAAGGAACAGAGCGCACAGTAGGGCTTGTATCTGGTGAGACTAGCCCAAAAATACACCAGCTTCCCCCATGGGGGGCAGATAATCCTGCTTCTGAAGAACAGGGTGCGCTGGGAGCGGGTGCAGCATGGAGACCCTGTGGAATCCAGCCATCCCACAGAGACAGAAAGAGAAAGCGAGGGAGAGTGTCAGACTAAAATAGAGGACGAGAGATGAGGCAAGATTGTCAGATTACTTGAAATGTGCGTGTGTGTGTGTGTGTGTGTGTGTATGTCAGCGGGAGATACACACACTCGACCACAAAGGCAAACCCCCTAGGTGAAAGGCAAAGGTCGCTAGTCCGGTGAGGGGCAGCGGTCTTGTCAGTATTTCTCACCTTCTCATGTTACAGAACAACATGCATTGTCCCTGCCCCAAGCCCCCACCAGCCCCCCAGGGTCTGGTGAGCGACCACTCACCCTCCATGGGAGTGTTGGTGTCTGGCCGGTTGGCAAAAACCACATCCACATACTCAAGCTGCATCCTCTGTAGGGAGCCCTTTAGACCTGAAGTGGGAGGAGAGAAAGAAGTTGAGAAAGTCAAAGAAAGAAGAAAACAGTCAACAGGAATCATGAGGATTGAACATACTAGTTGTATCCAGCAAGTGCAAGTTGAACTTGGCATAAGGGCTCAGTGTAGCTCACCTATACCATCATCCTTCTACTCATAAATACTTCTGCTAATACCAGTGGACCAAGAAGACCTTTTACAGTATCATTCAGACATGCTAGCAAGTAGAAAATCTTGTCCCTAGGCACCTTTGGACATGGACACGTTGGCCTGGATCTGCAGAGGAAGAGTGATAATCACTGTGTGCATGTAACTCTCCAATACTCCTTGCTATTTATTCAGCACTGTCATGTAGATAAGCTACTGGAATGACTTTAGACAAAACTCAGATTGCTTGCACATGCTAAAACCTGCAATAACTGTTATCCTTTTTGGCATTCGGAGCAGCAGAAACAAGCTGTAAACACAACATATGGTGAAAGTTTTAACAAACAGCTGCCTATTTACAAATCTAGAAGTAACATTAATATTAATTTGGAGTCGTGGTTCTGCTCACCAATATTCACTCCAACAATAGGTCACTGCTAAATGATCCACTATATTCACCAGGTTGTCACTAACCATGTCTGGCTGCCATTTGGTGCTGGGTAGGTACTGCTGTTTATATGTTTTTAGGGCTTTTTCACTGAAAATCGCCTGCAGCACCTTCAAATGATGCTATGAGAGTGAAGAGTGAACAATACATTTGCTGGAAGATGCTTTAAATCTCCATAGAGCTGAGGGGAACTGCAGAGTCTGTGATAATTCTCATCACCTAAACCATGGAATAAGGTAAAAGGAAAAATGGATCAACATGTTCATTAACATGGCAAAGTGACAGTTGACCACATGTGACTCAAGGCATGCCAGCTGCATCTGGCATACCACATCTTTCGATCCAGCTCATACAAGAATCAGGGTTGTCATATTCAGCCTGGTTTACCTATTAGGGGTCATGGTTATGTGACTACAAGTCCAATTTGTCAAACAACAAAATGCAACATTGTCTGCAAAGGAAATGCAGTCTCCTCAAATACTAATGTAATATCCCATAATCAACTGTAATTTGCTCTTTCTGACAATGTAATTTAACAAGAGATGATTGACTGGGTGCTTTTCTATGAAGAACAACCTTTGTGTTTTGTACACTGTTCTGAATGAAGAGTTAGTGTTCCACTCAGAGTTAGGGGGGTTCATCAGAATCGCAGATGTTTTTTCAGTTAAATTACTGAATTGTTATTGGCTTTACGGTGAGCAATGGGAAAGCTGTTACTAAGCTGGAAGACATGATTCAATAAGATGACGGAGGTTTTGATAACAGATCTTTTCATGGCAGGCATTTTAACTGGTTATAGCAGAAAAGCACAGGTGTAAGTAATAACATTAATTATGGCTCCACTGCATTTAAAAATATCCCAGTAAGTCATGACAATGAGCATGCATGTATAATAGCAGGATCTGAACACCCGATTGGAATATGTTTATGTAAGTATCTGTTCGTTTCCTGCTCTGACATGTGAAATTGCCTTTTTTGTTTGACACAGCAGCAAATTTCAGTACAACGAATTAAAAACTGCTGAGATTCAAACAGCTGAAATTATGGACACATCTGTACAACGTTTTGTCTCTTCCTCTTACACATGAAAATTTAATTTATTAGCAATAACACGCACTGTTTCGCAATTCAATACCCTTAGTGGTTTTACTTCTACAGCCTTACTTAGTCTGGACATTAACAGCAATTTTCTTGATGAAACTACAGGGGATTATTCACATTCATTTTGATTCTACTCTCACTGGGGACCCTGATTCACCAGCCAGCAATTTGCCATCATGACATGCTACTCTTATGACACTTTGCCTCTTGCGCCACTGTTACTGCATAGCTGTACAATTCTGGCTAGGTGCACAACAGTATTCTAAAATAAAACTGTCCTGCTTTAAACAACTTTACTATTTGCTAAAAAAACAACAACAAAGGAACAACTGGACTCTTTTGTGACATATGTGGCTGACCCAAGTTACCCAAAGTATGAAATGCAAATGGACATTTTGGTCATTTTGTTGTTCAATATAAATATGTAATTCAATTGTGATTTTTAACTGTGTTAAAAATAAATTCTTTTTATTGAAAATAATAGAACTTCCTTTAATTAATTCTTCAATATTTTTTAAATTTAGCCCTTGTCAAAAAAACGTACTTGTCCCATTTACATAGCAACACAATGGCATCTTTTCAGCGCAGAAATTGTCATTATATTTCATTCACAATGAGAATTTTAAAACAGAGAATTTAGGACCAATTTCAGGGTTAATCAATGTCAAGATGAGTTCACACCACTGTCTCCTGGATAAGAAGATCTATGTGGAAAATGCTCTGCACCTGTGCAAACGCTTACCCTTGTTACATAAATGAATGCTGCTTTGTCAAGCGCTGGAGGAACCAAACAACTCAAAGCTGAGACGATGCTAAGAAAGACGAGGGATCAGGAAAAAGGTTGCGCTCATTTCTCTCTTCCTGTCTCTCGCTCAGCTGTCAGTATTTGGTGTACACTGTATATTAAGGAGATGATAAGAGATGGCAACACATCATTGTGAGTGGATCAGTTCCCATTCACACACATAGAAGGCCAGATGAAAGATGAAATGCGAACACAGGAGACTGTCACAAAGGAGGACAGCAGAGTAATAGAAAGACAAGGCAAAAGACACTCTTGCGCTCTTGAATATGTGTGAGTGTGCGTGGCAGATTAGTGCCAGAGGCTTCATCATCGCCTGCTAATCCCATCTGAGAGTTATGCTCTCCCCTTCCGCCGTTTCAACCACGTATTCCTCCTTCTGTCATCTGCACTCCCGCAAACTACAGAAACACCCATTACACGGATCCTAATCTGAGCCTGCACCGTCGTCACGAGTTTCCACTGTCTCGTGGATTAGCTGGAGTTTACTGGCTGGGAAGGGGAGTCTATTGTTAGAACTGAGAAAAGATGTTAAACAACAAAGCTATTCTAATGGCGTCTGTGATGAATAATGCATTTAATTATGTGTTCCACAAAAGTCTCTATGAAATGATGAAACTGTCAAGGAATTTCTTTGTCCTGCGGGGAAAATGGCAAGCACGTGTGCTGTTTGCTAGAGACTCTTTGACATTTTCTTTCACTGTCACCTCAGAGCTCATCAGCGCTGATCTCTGCTATTGATCATTACATTTTGACACCCCATCATTCCAAATAAATGTCACTAACCAATCAAATGATTCATTGAGGGGCCTGAGGCGGGCTGTACATCCAGTACTAAAGAAGATGGTGTCGGTAGATGTCTGACTCAGCCAAATCATTAGCCTGTGGTGACATGTGCCACACCAGTGGACCAACATGGACACTGCACCTTCCTCTCACGGATGATAACTATCATCTGGACACGCAAACTGGCTTTAGACAAGGTTAGTGCCACCTTTCCTTCTGCTCTCTCCTAATTTTTCAGTCCCTGCCCTTCTCCTCCAGCCCTTTCTAAGTGTATTCCCCTCCTCTTGTTTGGGGGGGAAAGTTGCAGAGGCTGCGGTGAATGTTAATAACGTGGGAGAGAGCTGAGTCACTGCAGGAGGTGCACTGTGCTGTTTGGGAAGTGGGATGGATTTGGCCAATGTCATGAGAAACGTGTGGCAAGCAAGGCCATAACGCTTCTAAAAGAGGGCTGAAAGAGGAGAAGAGAGGAGAGAAGAGGAAGGCACACTAGTTTTTAGTACACTATGATGCAACAATTTCTGAAAAAGACACCTGCAAAGGTATTACAACCGAAAAGACAAAACATGTATCCAGGTTTGACGTACCATTGCCTAATACAACTTTCAAATTCAGAGATTAGGGAGTGCAGCAAAGCTCTGAGTGATGGGGTGAGGAGGACAAAGCAGAGGAGAGGACATTTTCTTGTTACCTTCAATGATGTGTTTTCTGTTGAGGCCTCTCTCTGTCTCTGCTCTGCAACAGGAAGGAAAGGAGTGCATGTCAAAGGTGTCAACACACGCACACACACACACACACACACACACACACACACACACACACACACACACAGCTCTCATGAATTGAAGTTAAATCATTAAACGTGCCAAACAAGAGCCTGCATAACAAACTACCTACAAATCACTGAAGAGAAATACACCCACTCGACGCTTGCAGCTGTAGGACCAACTGTGTAGTGGGAAAACACACAAGGCTTATTGTCACTGTCTGTTCTGTTTACCAGTGATTTTCCAATGGCCTCCCAGTTAGCACGTCTTTGGTGAAACTATATCTAGGCTTCAAATGGACAATTACTTGGTTGAATATATAGCCATTGGATGCAGGGATGGAACTGAAGAAATCACATTTACAAAAGTACTGTATTTATGTACAGGTACTTGTATTTTAGTTGATTAATTGTTTAATTTTAAGAATTAATTTTCAAGTTAAGAGAGAAATATTATACTTTTAACTTTACTACATCTATTTATATATAGTTATTAGGAGGTTTAATTTGCTATTATGTTAAATTCAGATAATACAACACATTGCCAAACATTTTACTATAAAACATAGAAAACATACATATTATTTCTTGTATAGTAGGTCTTCATAATATAGTATTTTAATGCAGCACCATTTAGACCATCTATAAAAATGCCTCATTCAGGTGAATGTATCAGTAATTTATAGGTCTCTGAAAGGAGCCATTCAGTTTTGAATGCAGGACTTTTACTACTTGTAATGTTGTGGACTATATTGGTATTTTTACATTTACTTTAATCTGCATTTTCTGGCTCCTTGGGGGAAATACAAACAGCTGTTAAGGACGCTGATAAGGGTGATGATTCAACCAAGACAGTGAAGGTGTGTGCCGTAAAACCAAAACACCTGCAAATCTCAAAAGCCACGCTCACTGTGCTTCTGTGATTTTGTCAGTAGCCCCACCTGTGTTTACTTAGTCACTGTCAGATGTTCCCCATGCCTGCATTTTCCTTTTCCACCTTATCCCTTTCTTTTCTTTCTGCTTCAGTGTTTTTCTGTTTGCTCAGTTGCCTGCTATTTGTCTTGTCATTACTTAATTTCACACTTTCTCTTTCTGCCTCCTTCCATCCTGCTTAGGGTTATAACAATTTATTACAAAAACATGCTGTCCCTCCTTCATATTATCATTTATTCATTTCTTCATTTGTGCAAAAGGGTAAGGAAGTGCAATAGAGAGAGTCTACTGTATGTTCGGGTGATGCTTGCCCAGCAGAGGGTTAAATAGTTGTTCTCTAAATCCATCCGGCGTAGAGACTGATTTGCTACCTTTATGATAGTCTGAGAGGATGAGCTTAAATTAAATTTATGCAATCGCATATTGGCCCTATTCTACGGATCTACATCAGATAAAAGAGAACCAGAAGAAGAAGGTGGATGTACAACTTTGGAGCTTATACTTCCCTCAGTGTGAGCCTGAAGACTTTTAGAAACAGAGGGAATGTGACTAATGCAGATTGGGAGCAAGAAACCTCAGCACAGGAGAAGCAGATTTGACTCTTGGCAGTTTGGCAAGAAGGCTGAGGCAGGATATGAAGGGAAGCAAGAGGGGGTGAGAACATGGCTATGTAGTCCTCCATGTCTGTGCACCTGTAGTTTTTCCAAAATGTTTGATCCCATGTCATACTCTGTAGCTGGTAAGATAGCCCAAAAAGGTGAGGAGGAAACGCACATGCTGGACACACTTACTTTCCTCCCCAGTAGAGCTTTGTGGTGATCACCAGGCTGGATCTCCTGAGGGATGACAGACACATCAAAAGGTCATATAAAAAGGGGCTTTAAAGTTGTTCTTGATAGGATGTGTGTGTGTGTGCGTGTGTGTGTGTGTGTGTGTGTGTGTGTCAGAATCTCCCTGCATGTACACATGTTTGCATATGTGTGTATCTATCATATGTGCTTTTGTTTAGAATGAACGAAGTGTCCTCCCGTGTCCTTCTATCCTGCAGTGTGAAGTGGCAGTTCTAACCTCTAACAAGATAGCCCCCTCACTATAAAATCCCCCATGCTCGAATGATCAATAATTTAAACAGATCCAGAGTTGAGGTGAAGGCAGGCAGAGAGTGGCATGAGTTGTTACACATAACTGACTCTTATCACTGCAGCGTGGCAGTGCATGCAGTATAGATATATGAAACTGATCTTTTCTGTGGTGCAAATTCAAATTCACACTCACCAGCAGCTGCTGGCTAATATCCACTGTGAGCCACAGACACCAGCAAATTTGATTATTTTACATGGTTACATTTCTGTAGAATGAATTGATGGATGCACATTCTGCACTTTCCACCACCTCAACTCACCATGTACAATGCTTGAAAGCAGACATAGAGTACATGGACATATTAAGCAAAAGCATCTTACACACATACACCATATGCTCTAAATTGTTGGGCTGTGATGGTTTAGGCTACGCCCCTTTATTAAAATAAAAGGAATATTTACTCCTATAGCATACAATAATATTTTCCATCAGTGGTCCCAATCTGGGGGTCAGGATCCCCTGAGGGGTCCGAACATAAATCTGAGGGATGCAGAATGATTGAAGGAATAAGAAAGAAAACATATTTCTTTTAAACAAAATGATGTTTATTTTCAGCCATGCTTGTGACGTGGCTCAATGTGGGTCTCTTGGTTGGTCCACTACGTTGGTCCAGACTGAAATATCTCAACAACTATTGGGATGGACTGGTCACAAATATTGTTAGACAATAGTGTGCTTCCACCTTTGTGCTTACAGTTTCCTGAAGGGACTTTCTTGTTCTAACATGACAGATGGTTTTCTGGGTGGAAGGACTTGACAGACTTGCAGAGAGCCCTGCCCTCAACCCTATCCAATACATTTGGGATAAATTGGAACATCAACTGCAAGCCAGGCTTTATCACCCAACATCAGTTAGATGTTAGACCTCACTAATGCTCTTATAGTTGAATGGGAGCGAATCCCTGCGGTCTTCATAGAAGAGTGGATGCATCTTTGGAATAATGCTAACATGTGGATACATAAATTGTTTGCCACATCTGGCCATGTATCATATACGCACATATACAATCTAAAACCTATTCATGGAACAGATTTAGAATCTTAAGAGGCTGTACTTTACCTCCAGCACTTTTTCTTGATGATGTTTCCCAGGATTATCTCTGCTCTGTAAAGGAAAACATACATAAGGAGATGCCATTTCTCTTAGAGCACGTGAGCGTGACCGTTATCTGCCACACATCTACAGCATGAATACCTGATAAAAAATCAGAAGGAGCACAAGATAAAGGATAAACACCTATTGGGTTTTATGCCTGAAATTCACCAGCAACCTTGAAATTAATATTCAACCCCATACAGCTACAGAATATCCTGCATTATTCACCCAGACAAAGTGCAGGCCTATAAAGTTAGATTGAGCTGTGAACATAATGGGGCGCCTCCAGTGATGAATGAGATTATGTAAATCACTGTAGAGTCATGGCTAACTTTCATTTTTGGCCTCCTCAAGTGAATAATTCCTGGTCTGGGGCTAAACCTTGTTAACATCTCGTATCCACTAGAGAAAAGAGCTGACAAGACCAGAAAGGTGGTCTGTGGATGTGAGATAGATAACAGATCGGAGATGTCACTCACTTTCCCCCGGAGTAGACCTCAGCTGTGTCAAATAGATTGACCCCGCTCTCATAGGCGATAGTCATCAGCTGCTCCGCCACCTGACACAGAAAAGAAAAGTTGGACTTCAGAGTGGTATAATACATGCCTATAAATATTACCCAAATTACACTTCAAAAAGGATGGGCCGGGAAATTCCCTGAAGAAACTCAAGGAAACAAAATCTGTTTTCTGTTGCGATACACATCCCCGGGAAAACTGTACAGGATGCTCGTTGATTTTAGTTGCTTACCGCACAATATATTTCCCACATTGTTTTGACCTAGTTCCTGTGCCTGCTGATTATTAAGAGCCGTACATGGAAAGGCAAATTGTGTCATGATGACTTTCTCTTTCTCTTCTCTTCTCCCGTTTTGTTTTGGTGAGTTTGTTTGTGTCTCTGTGTGTCAGTCAGTCCCAGTGGTCATCGGGCAGTGATGAGCTGTCCCCAATTCAGTGTTTTCCTCCTTTCAAGGCCAGATCAAGGCATTGGAGGAGGTCTTCTGCTTAATAGCCTATGACAGGGCGGAATAAGACCACTTGGCCTTGGTAGAGCCAACAGGGAGTTTACAGCCTGCTGTGATATTGGGAAATACATACCTGAATGATTTCTGTGGTCTACTCACACTCACACCATTTTATATCCAGTTACACTAAATTCCTCCAATGGGGGCTACAAACTGGGTGTTGTAAACTGTCACAACTGCTCTCTAGTTGTATTTGCGGTGTCTAAAATAATGAAAGCCAACATCTGCTCATGAGCTATGATGGCTGATTGATGGATCTGACATAAGGTCTTACCTCATCAGAGATCTGTCCTCCAAATGTCACCCATGTGCCTGTTGAAGGAAATGTCAAAGGTTTGAAACTAGATAGAAGCAGTTCTTCCTTTATACAGCATTGGCCGAACACAGTTTTTGTTAGAATTTTTACATTCTTCTCCCAGTCTTGTCATCTCCCACTAATAAGAAATAATGCAGAAGCTGGTATTAAATCTGTAGCCAACTGCACCAGATGTGTAGCAGCAGATTGGTGTAGGCTCAGCATGATTTTTCCAAGCTGGCAATTATGAAGTTAAAAAGAATCTATCAAATTATTACCTGCTGTCCAATTAAAAAAATGACTATACAGTTGAGAAACTGAAATATAGAAACCCACATAGAAACAAATGCTATATTGACCAGTTGAAAAAAGTTCTCTGTTCAGCTCTATGGAGGGCAGGTATCATTGTATTGCTACAGCAAAGTACTCAGGTTCATGTTCATGTTTTATTCTTTACTTTCTCATTTTCTTCTCAATATTTTAAAAGCTCAGTTTCCGAAGTACCCCTCCTGGAAGCATGGTTCACTCTTTGGCTTAACCTTTCTTTTCCTCATTCTTTGCCTAAAGCCTCAAACGGTTGGTGCGGACAAACAGTCAGCACCTGTCACCTGTCAAAAGCTAAAAGAGGCTTGATAAGTAATAGCAGTATTGAAGCTACCAATAAACACCTCTGTATCAGGGCTCAGATTTAGTCTCAGGTCATGTGAGTCCTCTTACAGTCACCACACACACAAGTGAATACACACATGACTGTGCATACGCCCACATGCACAGACTTCAAGGATGTGCTGTATTATTATACTTCATATAGAAAGAAGCAGTTGCAGCTTCTTTTCTTGCTCCAATCAGCAGAGGCTGAACACAGTTTTTGTTAAAACTATCATATTAGGCTCAGTTGGACTATATATCTTCTTTGGACTTTATCTGCATTATGATGTGACTGATCCGCAGAGATGTGATTGATATCAGTCTTCTCATCTAAGTCTTAAGAAAGCAAATAAGTGTGTTTCCCAAAAATGTCAAATTATTCCTTTAAAATGTTGCCGTTAAGGCAATAAGACAGGTTCTCACAGTTTCAAATGCTAAAGCAACCTGTTTAAATTTATACAGAAGAATTCTCTTTTTCTTTGCTCTGCTCTACTGAAAATCAGTACAAGAGGGAATCAATGTTTTGCTCAAGGGCACTAACGCTTGGCTGAGGCATGCCAATATTGAGGCATGAAACTAATTCCTTTTAGGTGAATGACGGTTCCCGATTCACTATTCCTCCCTGCTATTAACTAACTTATTCACAGATTTTCAATCATTAGATGTGCTTCAGTATCCGCTGGGCCTGGGCAGCGCAGCATCATTCCTTTACTTTGTCAAGTTATTTTGTCTTTAGAGACAAAACCCCTTCAAGCGACTTGGCACGCAAATACTGCAACACAGTGCATACACACATGCACATAGAAAGATATGGCCAACACACACACACACACTTATTAAATGAATCAGTCCTATCAATATGAATGAGAATGTTTACCCTCTGGTGTGCACTGGATATGTGTGATAATTGAGCAGTTTGTTTTCTGAAACCAGTGCTATTTATTAAATATTAACACTGTGGAAACAGCTTTGTGTTGTCTCTCATGACTCTCCATACGTATGAAAGATGCATGATGTTTAGAATGGGGTGTAATTATATAATGACTTTTACAGTTTTTTTGCAATTGCTAAATACTAAAATGACATACATAGTTACTGAAACTGACATTCAGGGAGCAAAACCTCAGTTCAAGTCTCCAAAACTTTAAATACATTTTCTGCTTTACATCAAATTTGCAATTTGACATGACACTTTTTGCAACACACTGTACGCAGTTCTTTACATAAGACACTGGAATCTGACATAAAGTTACTTGTTTGCCATTTCAAAACACTGCCATTCAAAATGCCGCGCCCATATGTCACCTGGCCAAACACCTAATTGCTTAATTGTCAACTCATCAATCAAATTGTAAGCACTATAAAAAAGACCACAGGTGAGTACCTTTCTACAACAATGGAAGCCAACATAGCAGCAAGAGGAAGAGGAAGGGTGAGAGGGGGAGGGAGAGGTAGGTGTACAGCTGGAGGACGAGGATGAGGACAAAGAACTTTCTGATGAAATCTGGGCAACATTAGTTGACCATGTTATCAGCCAAGAGTTGACAATGAGAGAGGCTTGATTGAGAGTCCAGCCCAACTTTTCTGTTGCATCTGTTATTTAGACATTTAGGTACACACACACAGGTATATAAGCAAGCTTTCATTCATAATTCAGCACTCCACAAATCGTACCGTTTACATCAGTTGCTGTATGATGCCTATTGACTTCATGAATAGCTGTCATGTCATACACTCTATAACTGTACAAGAATCATGCACAATTTATTGTGGAAAAAACCTCTTTAGGCAACACTGACGATTCACTTTTTTTTTCGAATATAAAGGTTCGAATGTTCAATGAAACACAGCAAGCAGCAATAATCAACTTGGTTTTGGCAAATAATGCAATTAGACTCAGGGAGATTCAAAGCCACATCATAAAGGTCAACACAATTTTCAACAATATCTGGCGTGTGAGTCTCTTCACACTGACCCGTATTCTCCATCAAAACCAAGTGCACATGAAACAGCTTTATAGGGTATTATTTGAATTTACTTTTGGTCTCAGAGAGTCCTGGAAATGGATGCTAATGTGATCCCACGTTTTCATTGATGAGGCTGGCTTCAACCTCACAAAGACCAGGAGAAGGGGAAGGAACATCATTGGTCACAGAGCCATTGTAGATGTTCCTGGCCAACGTGGCAGCAACATCACAATTTGTGCCACCATCACACATAATGGTGTCCTCCACCGCCATGCCATCCTTGGTCCATACAACACAGCCCACATACTCACAGTCTTGGACAGACTGCACAACATTTTGATACTGGCAGACCATGTGGATGACTCAGAGCAGCACAGATGTGTTGTAGTATGGGACAATGTCAGCTCCCATCATGCAGCCCTGGTCCAAAATTGGTTTGTTGACCACCCAGCATTTCTTGTTCATTACCTTCCACCCTACTCTCCATTTCTCAATCCAATTGAAGAGTTCTTTTCGGCATGGCGCTGGAAGGTGTTTGACAGTCAGCCCTGTGTGCGCATGGCTCTTCTGCAGGCAATGGAAGAGGCATGTGATGATATTGATGTGGGTGCTGTGGCCAGACCCAGCTAGGTGACGAGATGATGTAGTTTTCTTTCCTGATTTTCTTCTGTATATTTCTTTCTGTATACATTTTCTTTTCTGTTTACTGTATTCAATAGAGAGCATATTTTTATTCACACAACTGTAATGTATGCTGTATGTGCTGTGCATATGTTGCACTGATTTGTGAAGAAAAATAAAAAATGTTTATGCCGTTTTGAATGCAGTGCTTAATTTGGCAGGATATATGAGGTGTTTTGCACTTTGGGTGAGTGGTTTTGTGAATACAAAAAGTGTTTTGTTTTGTTAATGTGTGTTAGCAATTGCAATAAACTGTAAAAGACTATCTCCTTCTGCTTGCCTCTTTTGCTGGCTCTACATTCTCTCGCTCTATACACACACACACACACACACACACACACAGATGAGGTGGGTTTGCACTTGGATGCTTATGAAATCATCACACATTTGCCTCTAATGCTAATTAAATATACTCACCGAGCCCCAGACAGGAGACACGTAACCCAGATTTCCCCAGGTTCCTGTGAAGAAAAACAGAGTATGATTAACAAAACCAGTGTTGTTCAGGCTCAAGATGCCCTCAGTCAAATGTGTCAAATGCTCCTGTATTTCGCTCTAGATGCGCAAAGATTTTCAGCCTAAACAAAGCCAAAATCTACGTTGTTTCACATCATAACTCAAGAGAGTGAATGTGTTAAAAAACACATGGCGTTCACAATATATATTTGAAAGAAAAAATCAGTTGAATTGCAGTATGCAGTGTTTAATAGTAACAATGGCTGGGTGCTTCTCATATTTGATCGAGAGGAGAATCGCTGAATGTGAGGGGTCACCTTTATCACACCTGCAACCATGAATCAAAATGTAGGGATTACGGGGGAGGACAGATGATTTATTCCACCACTGTGGATCCCACCTTCTCTGGAAGAAGAGGAAAGCCCTCTTGGAAATGGATGCATAACTGAAAACATCAGATTACATTTTGAACTGCAGCAGCGGGAAGTTTGGTACACTACATCTATTTTTCATCAAGTGTTGCCCCTCGTCCCCACTCATTCCTCACTCAATTGCCTCCTCTTATACTCCGAGCCTCTGACATCATCTCAAGGCAGGGAATACTTTAGCCCTCAGGCTTTTTACTGTTATTGTTTTCCCCACAGAATGCAGACAACTACACTCGCTCTCAAGCACTGAGGTTGTATCATATCGGCATTTCTCACGATATCTCCTCACATGTGCACACTTTCTTTCTCTGCTTCCTTTATGTAGTCCATCCCTCTACCTATTAACTGAGCAATACTTTGTGATACTGTATATGTCTCCAAGATAACAGTTCATTTACATCCAACTGATCTGCGGCAATGTAATACAACTCTCATTAACACCATAGAAGATAAACTAAGACATAAGAGTTGCCACCCCTCGACTCAGTCTCGAGAATCGAGTCTCAGCCCTCCACTTCACATCCAGCTTTGCAATCTGTGACACATCAAGTCCAACTGAGAGGGGAACTCATGCGGCACAAGCATTTAACTTCACACCGGCGATAACAGCAAGAGCAGATTGTTCTCCCTCCAGCCACCACAGGTGTCTTCCCACAGTGTGATGTATGTGGACTGTAGGTGAAGGAAAACTGTTACAGGGGCATCGGCAGCCCTGCAAAGGCAGCCACCGTTATCTGATGGAGGGAGTGATTCAGAACAAACGCTGTGAAATTGAGACATATTCATTTGACAGAATCATCAAGGCCACATGCACACACAAAGGCACTAGCACAAGCAACACACTTCATCTCGAGAGTAGAATATGTCCAAAAACGTACTTCTTGACACAGAAAAAACCTCCAATTATGGTCTGGGGATTGTGCCTTCTGCTCGGTTTTGCAGGCATTTACTCATTGCAACAAATGAGGCCGCAGAAAAATGCCTGCAGTCGTTTTCTTGTGCCTGACAACTAATGACCTGTGCCGTTAAGATGATGGCGGACTAATCTGAGCCCGTGCTATCTACCACGCCCTCAGCCAATTCAATTAGGTGTTCAACATGGACGCATCAGTAAAACATAAATAATATAGTGTTTACACGTATACACTTTGGGTGATATGATAGATTTATGGATTCTTTGATGTATTGTGCAATTAAGGCACTGGTAATGACATGACAGGAGAAAACTAGGAGACAGATCTCTCTGTAGTCACAAATCGTGGGATGCGTTCTTGCCTCTGATATGGTGGAGGAGTTTGCGTATTGTATCCTCCGTCTCTCTGATGTATTATAGAGTGGGAGCTCTAATCCATGTAAGTGTGGGGGAAGGGCTGTGCTGTAGGTTTGAAGTGTGATACTGACTGAATCTGTGTGTGTTCGGGGTTATAGAGGACAAACTGCGTTGATGATGAGGAATGCTCACTGCTGCATTTATTAAATCACTGTGGGTAAAGCATCTGCTTAATGCCTGGAATAGTTGTAAACTACACATATGCTTGGCTTGGGCATCCATTGATACTGTTTTCATGTTTACAGTGGCTCATTCATGTGCACTTTCTCCACAATAAATAAGCTTGCACGCACATTCCATTTCGAAATTAAAACTGGCTGTCCTTGGAAAATTGCTAACTTTCTTTTTTCGAGATCTTCTATAAGCTAAATTTGCATTGTCTTTAAATGCGTACAGGCTTGTCTTGATGATTGGAGAAAAACAAAGCTGACGTTCAGCAGGTGGAAAAGCCGCCTCGCTGCTGTATTTTTGCCCCCAGTGTTTTCTTGGGAGTCAGGAAGCAGCAGCATTGGCCATACCTGATCATTAACCACACAGCCTGCTAGAGCATGTTAATAGATCTGTCCAGCTCTGGGAAGGGGGTGTCAGCAGATGCACATTGCAAAAGATGCTAATTATTTAGGGGATTGCACCATGTCATTTGCAACAAAGGAAAGAACATGAATATCTTTGTGTTTAAGGGAAAATGGGTACATGGGTGTATGTGGGAGAATGTTAATATGTTGTAAATGGTCAAATAAACACACTAAGGAAAGGACAACTTGTCTATACAAACTTGCATATAAACAACTTTACAAGCCAGCCAGTGTGGCTCGGTCCCTCATGCTTGGATGGTGCCCAAAAGAAGCCTCGAAGTAAAATGACAAATGAGTCATTTGAAGACGCCCCCTCACACAAACCTGTCACCACTTATGAACATCCTGCGAGCTGCTACTGCATGTAGCCCATTCTATTCTTAGTGGATCCCCAGTTGAAATAAAAAATATCAAATAAACATCTGGCTGATTTATTGTGCTTAAATCTTAGGAGGAATGCCCTCTTATTGTGGGAGGATGTTGTTTTCTCTTCTTCTTGGAAAGCAGGGACTTATGATCTGCTTCCTGATATTGAATTGTTCAAATCAATTTTTGTCAGCCAACACTTTTGTCAAGGTTGTGAGTAAACAGACAAAACTCCTCACTCGCTGGGGATTAATGTAGACTAAGCAAATCCACACAAGCCAATCTTCATGGGCGGAGGGATTAGACAACAACCACCTCCTCAGTTCCCACCGCTCTCCTGATGGCAAGCATAATGTTGTTATCAGAAATAATTCAGCACAGGGGAGAAAGACGGGTCATATTCTAAATATATCAAAGCCAGGGCCTGTGTGGGTGGGAAGAAAGTAAGGAAGTTAAATCAAGCACTTTGAAGGGAAAAAAATGAATAGATTAAGTATGACAGACAGACTGCAGCAGAGTTGCAGTCACTGATGAAGCCTACAGGCCTTATGTTTGAATCTTCACCAATGACAGAAGAATGGAAGAGGATGGAGAGAGAGTGCTATAAAGAGAGACAAAGAGGGAATCCAAGAGCAACAGACTGAGACTTGCAGAGTTGCAAGTCCAAGCCCCAAGTCTAAGGAGATCAAACGCCCTCTACAAATACAGAATTTTATATGACACAGAATGGGAAATAGGAAATGACAGCCACCTCCCTACAGGGGCCTGCACAATGTGCTCGTTTTTATGGTGTGTGTGTGTGTGTGTGTGTGTGTGTGTGAGTGTGAAATAACGAGCCAGAGTCTGGACACGATTTTCTGCTATGTTTTTCCACGGGGCCAAATTCCACATTGTTTAAACTTTTTTTTCATTTTTATGCAGCACAAACACTCTTTTGCATGTGCACACGTATTTTACTGTGCTAAGGCTATTCAAAACTGCTTGGACATTTCTTTTTCCAAAGCGTATGAGAAAACCCAAGTGGTTGATGGGTAGAGAATCTCACACAGAATAACTGTATTTCAGGCAGGGACACATGAGGGAAGCTAGTGGCCTGTGGGTTGATCCTGTATTGAAAAACATGTGGGCAGATCTGGAGTGGTTGATTCAGAACGATTTCAGAGACAGCTTAGCAATGTGTGAAAAAAGAAATCATCATGATAACTGGAAAACTTTCAGTACTGATAGAAAGTGTGTCATGGTGTCATTTTAGGTGAGGTATCTGTTCACTGGTATGCACCGAAATCAAACATTTTCAACTGCCTTGTCAAGGATTTTAGAAATGATTCTGGAGGAAATCAGGTGAAATTGTTGCGTTATATTAGAAAATTGTATGGTTTGATTATAATAATAGAAAATAAATGCTGAATATTGAATAACAGCATTTTGCCATGCCCTTATTTCAGACTTTGTTCTCCTCACAGCATCTCTGTAAAGTAAATTATTGTTTTCAGTGACATTTGACAATCTTATTATATCATTAATTTATTAATCAGAATAATATAGAGAGGTGAGGACGGCTCAGATATATTTCAAGTGTATGGTTTATCTGATTATTTGATGTTTTGCCTTGTTCAGCCAAGACAACAAGCATGGTTTTGCAAGTTACAGTTATTATTGTATTAGTATTACTGTTATACACACGCAGCAGTGTTATCTGTCTGTTTTATCTCATCCAATTAGCTTTGCGATTACAGTCTGTTTGCGGAGGCCGCTTAAGGAGAAAAAGGCAAGATTGTATTTGCAAGGCAACACTATTATAAAACCATTATGCTTGCAAAAAAACTTTAATTTAAATGCAAAGTCCATGCGAACGTCCTGGCTGTTTAACTGAGAGATTGGCCGATTATCCTTCTCCCTGGGGGCTTGTTTGGTCTTCAGGCAGAGTGGAACTCTACGCTACAGGGCTGCTGTTGTGCAACACTCTGGCTCATATTATGAGAACTACACATCCCAGCCGAACGGCCTTGGCAAGGACGGAATAAGATACATCTATCTTATTGAAGGGTAATGAAGACTTTGATGTATAACATAAATCGGGCAAAAACAGCAACTCAGAAAGCTCCATACACACTGCCAAACATTGTGTCTGTGAGCGAAAGCAGCACGATGGGCTCTGTGAGTGCAGACATGGATGAAGTCATGCAAACACACACGCATGTACGCACACACAGGCACCTGCACACATATAGTCAAAGTTCACTTCAAAACGTAATCACACAGAGAGCAACAACGAAGCAAACGATGATTTATGGTGCATCCTGACAAATGCCACAGCAGCAGGATCTGTTATCTTTCTGAGTACAAGCAGACAGACGGTGGCTCAGTCCCCACTATAGGTTGAAGATTGCCTTATGTGTAATCTTTTAACTTCCGTACACCTTGTCTAAACCCACTGAATGATTTGCGTTACATTGAAAAATGCAGATTTCTCACTGACTTCATGCTAAATGTGTAAAGGAATCCGCAGTTAATTAAAGCCAAACTAGTGTAATGACAATACAAACATACAATAACAACAAAATACTCTCCAATTGACAATAATATACTGAATGTCATTAGTCATTTTTCATTTTCTAACTCCTGAGCAGAAGAAATCCTTCCTCTGCTATCAATGATTTAGGTGACTCTGGAGAAATGAAAGTGTTAAGGCAACTTACACCAGTATTCAGCTGGACTGATAGCCAAATAGAGGGTCTCAAAAAAGGAGCGGATTTTTAATTAAAAGGATCAAGCTAGAGGCACAGCAGAGTCATCCATGAATGCAAGAATGACATACGCTCTGGGGCTGCTTCGCACAAACAAATGGGACAGAAACTCCTCCAGTGTCCTCCAGATCTTTCATTCAGCTCGGCTGTGCGTGAGTGTGGAACACCTTGAAACACCTTGAAATGAACCGCATTTTCTGGCTATTCCGTGCACACAAAAACAACACGTTATATGGCTGCTTCATGGATTCCTCACACCGTCGCCACACAGATGTATACACAGCAGAGGGTGCCTCTCTCTCTGCTGGCCACTGATAAGCCTGCACCCGAATGGAGCAACAGAAGGGATTTTTACATGCCCATCTGCAGCGCAGCTCTGAACCAACCGAGCGCAATCTTCCCTGAACCTCCTGGACTGTCAAATGGCCTTCTGCTGTCTAATGACTGTTATGAACTTCAATCCAGGCGACCAGAGGCTCCCTACCAGGGACCAGAAATAATCTGCACAATTTTGTCACGTCACATATTTTGGCCTCTGTGTGTGCTGTTTGTGGGTTAATATATTAGTTCAAGAGGTCAAACAGCCTTGAAAGGTTTTAACCGGGGGACACCAGAATTAGAACCACACTATATTTGGACCACCGTGACAACCAAAATTCTACGGATGGGGGCGTTATTAGCGTATGCTCGCTCCGCTCTGCACACCACATCTTCAACCTGCTACACCTACAGATGCTCGCAGGGTGGAGCCTCAATGCCACACACATCTAATGCACATACATGCACTCACGTATGTAATGCACTGTGCCAATTCAAAGAGTTTGAAAAACACAGATTTAGTTGTGGATTTAGCTTCATCTCAAGAAAAAGAGATTCCCTGTCAGATTCAAAACAATACGAATATCTACTTTAACCAAACAGCTCTGAGTCAGATGGAGAGAGAGATATAGGAGCATAAAGTATCAGACAAACAGGGAGCAAAGAGGGCATGTGACAGATGAGATTTCTCATCCAATATTTGCTGCTCTGTGTTTGAAAATAGGGGATTTGCTGAAGGCTTAGATGAAGCGTTACTGCTAATATCCTCCACCTGTTTTTAGAAGGAGCTACAAGGATGAGCAGATCTTCATGTTACAAATCAAAATAAACAGCAGACACGTTTAAGAAGCCACACACTTTGCATTGCTCCTGCATCATTACTGCAAGATGTTTGTATCAGTTCCTCTCTATGGAAAACTGAAGCAACGGTGAAACAGGCATGGGGAAATTGTGGCTTCGTTGTTGGTTGTATCTGTAAAAAACACAACAACAAAAAGATGAAATGCTGGAGTTGAAAAGCACAATAGATTTTTCAGAAGTGTTATCTTCTTGTTTAATGGAAAATTATCTTTTGTAAATGCCGAACCAGTTAGCACAATGGAGTCACCAGGCTTGTTTGGTGCAGGGAACAGATTGAAGTTGGCCATTTCAATGTTGTTATGGAAACGAGATGAGATTGTGTGACAAGCAGACACTTATCACATTTAGCTGCTCCGCATCCAATCTGCTGGGATTCTGCTAATTGCCTCTTTTCTGTGAACTGACCCGTGGGCAACAATTTTCACTTTCATTCAGTCTCTAATTCTGTCTTTTTTTTTGTTGTTCCTTTTTTCGTTCACTTCTTCTTCCTAACTCCATCCCTTCCCATCATCCCCTCTTTCTCTCAGTCTCTCTTGATCCTGACACCATAAGCGTTGATGTCACCCTCTCTGGTGAGTTAACAGTGTGAGGTGAAAGCAACTGTTGTGCTCGTGCGGCCTGGGTTAAGAGCCTAATCACCAAGATAAGAGCGCATTGTTTACTTGGCCCAGCCTTGTTACAACTCCCACACAGACACACATGGAGAGCTCTACTGCACAGATACTGTTCGGCTTTACTGTCACACTTTCCAGAATGCACCGTGCAGTTGTTGAGATCTGTATGTAGCACGGCCGGAGAATTAAACTGATGCTGGTGGTTTGAACGAGCTCATGAGAGACCCTCAAGATCATACTCAGCTTTGATACATTGAGATGTAATGGGTGACTTATGTAGCTACATGGAGCTTACTATATATTTAATTGTTTTTCACATCAGCCTAACCCTCAGAATCTCAAATTTTTATCTCATTTGTTTGATTGATGTTGCATGGTTCATTTTATTATCTTATTTCCAAGATATTAGTATGGTAATATCTTTTGTGACATGTGTTTTCTTTGTATTTCCTTATGTGATGTCTATTTCCAGTTTATTGTCTTTAGTCAATCTGCTTTTACCATGTAGGCCATGATGACGAAGCTGTGAGGTCAAAACCGTTCCAATTTTCCCTCACTAAAAAAACAAATGTTCCGTGAAGAACATTATCTTTTCTGTATTTTTATCTGTCATTACCACACCAAAATATCTTGTCTCTCCTTTTTTTGCACTTGCAAGCGTTTCAGTTCACATGTTCATATCAGAAACTCTACGCACCCCAAACAGCCTAAACTGTCAAAGACGCTACTTCTCTACACACACTGTTAATTGTATAATTCTGGAAAAATTATATAGAGTTGCATCTTGGAAAAATGTCTGTATTGAATCTTGACACACACACACACACACACACACACACACACGATCCCACTCATAGCCTGTCACTGCTCATATATCTTCATTATGTCCCTCAGGGCTCTATTCATTTATGTAGTCTCATTTTAGGTATCTTGATTTTCTCCCTGGTCATTTTGTCACAGTCAGAGTTGTGGCAGGTTTTCACAGCGTACACTGGGCAGAGGGGAGAAAATGAAACTCACTAAACTAAACAACACCTCCTCCTTCTTCCTCCCTCTACATTCTCACACAGTCTCCACCATCAGTCTACGTACCGGTACTTCATGCCAGTGAGCTTGGCGGTGGACTCCTTGAGGTTGTGGTGGTAGCGGTGGGTGAAGGAGCCCAGGCTGCGAGCTATCAGGGCCACGGTGCGGAAGCGGGCGCGGGCCTGGCTGGCTGTGTTGGGGCTGGTGGCGTTCTGCTTGCTGTGCTCACCGTTACGCGGGGCCTTCAGCCCGTGGTCTGTGCATGCAAAGGACACCTGCATGGCTGTTGGGAAAGGCCGCTAGAGCTGCTCCAAGACAAACACGGCTTTGGTTGTGTCCTTGATGACTGAATAACAGTCTCTTTTTCTGTCAGTGGAACATAGATTTTGCCCTTGTTGTTCTTATGTGAAGTTGAAAGTCAGTGGCTTGAGCCAGTTCTGCTTGGTGCTGCTGAATCTCATATGGCACAGTGAAATGATGGGGGAGCGTGAGAGCGTGTTCAGTTTCTTTAGGGAGAAGAATCTCAAGCTGATGTTATGTCAAGATGGTACACATCCGCTGTGCAAGTCCCGGTCAGGGTGTGAGGGGTTGAGACTGGGATCCTGTGCCGGTCTGACACCACCTGAAAACATGAGAGAGGATGAAGATGGAGGGAGAAGGATGAAGGAGAAGAGGTACTGAGTGAGTCGCTGAAAGAGTCGCCCAATTGAGAAGAGCACTTGAGAGCGTGTTTTGCTGCAGAGGGTTGGAGGAAAAGGTCCTGCTAAACCATACAGAAGGCTGACTTGAGAAAATCCTGTGAAATATGAACAATGAGAGCAATTCTGCCCTAGTTTTTTTGTCTTTCCATCTAATTTTTCTGTCCCTGTGTCTTTCCTATTTTACCTTCCTAACCTCATTCTATATGAAGTATTGTGCGCTCTCTTGCTTATTCCCGATTAGTCTATTTCTGTTTACAGTGTCTCTTTTAATGCGTTTCTCCTAAGGGTGTCTGGGAGGTTTTGTCAGGCAGCCAGGAGTTGTAGGTGTCTGGGGAGATTTTTTCGCTAAGCCTTTTAGTCAAACACCTGGAGTGAGGAGAGCAACACCGCACCACCACGCTGTGCTTTACACACATGCACACATAATCTCACTCCCGTCACACATCTTAAAAACAAGGTCATGCTTTCACAGAAAAGCAAACGCTCATGAATAAATATTCTACACGCGCAAATCTCGAACAGCTGCATTTGCTTCCATGTACACACACAATCAAATTATTACTGATACAAGAGTTCTTACACACAGTGAGCTGTCAGTGTTCTCTGGGACACAGGGGGATGAGGCAGGATGAGACTCTTGATTGACGCGTACTCTCTTGCAACTTTGAGAGGAATCAAGCGGTGTTCACGAAGCAAGCAGAGGTCCCGCAAAGATCCGCATCCTGACAGGAACAGCACCAGCGGCAGCGTTTCCAGCAGCTGGCAAACAGCCTTGTCCTGTCTCCAAAGTCCTCGAGAAAGTAGCGCAGCTTTTATGGTCCCCGGCTTTGCAGCAAGGATGCCCTGTTTGATAAAGGGACCCTGGAATGGTAACGGACGAGTATAGAGGAGGAGGACGAGAAAGGAGGATGCATGGTACCTCACTCCAGGGAGAAGAGGACAGATGCAGTGAGGAGGCGAGGAGCAGTGCGTGTTGAGCGTAGAGGGAGCGAGTCTGGCGCTGAATGAGGGAGAGAGAGACAGTGTGTACGGGCTGCTGGCTCTGACTGAGCGGCTGAAAGAGCTGCAGTGTTTTTCACTATGGTGCCACACACTCAGAGAGAGAGAGAGAGAGAGAGTGAGAGAGAGGATGAGAGAGAGAGGTTTATTCTGAATGGAATTCATAGGAGTTGAGTTGATGTGTGTGTGTGTACTCAAAGAAATCCATGGTTGATTACAGTATCCTACATGCGAATGTCACATATGTGCTTCACTTTGCCGGTGATGAGTTAGAAGGCATTTTACTCGCTTCTGTTGTCTGCCATTACGGTGCATCCCTTCTTCACAATGCAGTCATGTAATCCTTCCAACCTACGGCCCCTCTAATAATAGCATAACAGCAATTTGTGTTTTGTACTGTGAGAAATTACATGTTATAGTTCATTACAGCCTCCAAGAAGAACCAACAGGAGGCCTACACTGACACTTCTGTAAGTGGCACAGTGAAATAAAGCGTATACCAGTGTTCAGGCAGGGCAGCGTCTTATCTGTCCTCCCCCATTGAGCAGCAATGTGACAATGCAGGATTTCACGGTTCATTTAACATCCACGAACCTCGAGGCCAACGCTGTTTTTTTTTTATATCCTCGTTGTTGCATTTGATAACAGTAGACACGTGTAAAAACAAGTCCTGTAGGGCCCCCTGATTTTTAATGCTGAGGTTGGCTTCTGGGTTAATATAGTAGTTGGGGGTGTGACGTTGCTCAAGATGGTTTGTCAGATTCTTAAAAATGCTGAGAAACTGATAAAATGTAATATATCTGAGTTGAAGTTAAACCCTTTAAATGTCTTTTCAAGTGCTTGTAATGCATAGGAATGCTATAGATGTCAAAGCAGTGTAATGCTACTAAAATCTTTTGGCACATATGACTTACTTACTACCTTTGGATTCAGGTGTCGATGCAAACATTTGTGAATGTGTGAATTTGAAATTGAAATCATGACTTTGTCTTTTCAAGCCAAGTATTAGCCTCTACGGGTCACAATCCAAGAAGGCTGGATCCTACATTTCCCATAATGCAACTTGACAGAGCCGTGCCTGGAAAATGTGTTTTAAACTCATTCCCTGCATAACAAAGGCTTTCTGTCTCAAAGCTGAAATAACCCTAATTACATCATCAGGGTTATTTTTGCGGATTTTGAAAAGCTTCCAGAGCCACTGAATACATTACACAACTGTTTTCACGGGCCCAGAAGCATAGCCTCTGGCAAGTATACTGATCTTGACGCACCCTGAAATCAGACAACCTTTTAGACCAACTAAAAACAGAAACTTAAGCGTCTGTGCTACCATTTCTAAATCTTCTACAGCTTCTTTGCCTGGTGGCAAACCCAGTTTTGGCTTGATCATGTTGTTCTGCGATGCTCTGGAGAGACAACTGCGCAGTTGGACAAAGTTACAAACATCTTTCTAATGTCACTAGCATCTCCATGGCTACAATTTCATTCCTGTTGATCCCATTTAAAAGTGTGTCAGTCAAAAGCGTCAAGTAGAACTGTTACACTCTCGTCTGGAATCCCCAAAGGGCGATAACGCTGATACCCTGAGGCAATCCCACTCTGCTTTAATTGCTCCAGTGAGAACCTATAATTGAGTTCTGAAACTTTGCTGCTTCCTTTGCAAGACACAGATCTCCATCCAGTACATGAGAGTACGCACATGTTGAAATGCATGAGCAACCATGACGCAGCACTGAGGAGACTGATAAATACCTCTAACCTAACCCTGGATTTCCCACAGTGTGCAACATCTGTCAGCAGCTTGATAGCACTGCCTGTCCTCCTCCAAAATACTCCATCTATTTACAGAGAACAGTGTTTTTCTGTACCCATAATAACCACTGCTATCTAAATCAAGCCCTCAGCAACATTAGATTCCATGTCACATGATTACCGCCCTGTAAACAGTCTGCTGCTTGACTAAAATGTTTTTATGCTGCTCATTGGCTATTCAGTGTCTAATAGATAGTTTTCCTTATCAGCACTAACCTCCTGTTGAGAAAATGAGAGATAATGATGGGGAAAACCTTTCCAAGCTGTCTGTGACGTCACTGCTGCAGCAGTCCCACTCTCTCGCTGCCTGATCACTTCTTCCTCTATGTATTTTCCTCTGCATTCCCTTTTTGCTCCCGTCTTCTGTCTGTCTGTTATCTCCGTTCTCTCGCACCCCTCTCTAAATCACCATTTAACACGGCACTCTCCCTCGCTCCAAGTCCATAGTCTTTCCCCTATGCTGTAGATTAGACCGGGAGCACGAGTCATTGTGATGCACTGTGCGTACAACACCACAGAGGAAGAAGGGGTTGTTTAATCTGCCTTAATAGGGTGCTACAGACTCAGTGTAGACATAACGGTCACAGTACAAATTTCACTCTGGGCCAGCAAACATGCATGAAATACAAATGAAGATGCTTGCCTCTAAATCTAACAGGAGAGAACAATATGAGAAGGATGTCACTGTAAATGCAAGGTCATCATCATCATCATCATCATCATCATCCTCAAAACCGTCCTTCATCAACAGCAACAAAAACATCAATTTCGCCATCTACTTATATTATCACATCATCCTCCTCATCGCTCCATAACTACTATTCCCATTATCACCATCAGCCATCATTATCAGGACAGCATCTGCCACGACCTCATCTCATTTTGAAACCACTGCATATGAAGACACTGATGAATGCTGACATCTTTATTGTGACAACCCCTACACATGCCTAATGACATTATGCGTCTTCCCAGCAGGCATATGGCCTCATAGTGGGGATACTGAATGATAGAAAGAAGACATGACAATGTATGACATATAAAGACATGACAATGGTATAATTCCTCTCATTTAACTCTTGGCAAGAAAGCAAATAAGTGCATTTTCTTAAGTGTCAATACATGTTTTAAGCAAATTAATTCCATGTTCTGCATGTACAGTCAAGATCAAATCCAAATAAACAAGTTGTTCTAACTGCCGCACTCTTATTTTCCAGTTATTATTCTTCACACGCAAATAATCATATGAGGTAGAATTGGGATTCAGTATCATGTTTACTGTGAACGCAGAAAGAGAAAAAGATAATTGGACTTCTGTTACATCCCCTCCCGTTTTTGCCTGTGTTTCCTGTTTTATTTTGAAATCCTTCCTGTCTGGTCTGTCCAGTTAATGCCCTCCTCTCTCATTGATTAGTCACACCTGTTCCCTATTACTCACCTGATTCCTGTTAGCCACTTATACTCTATATATACCAGTCCCATCGCTTTGTTCTCTTGTGACATACTGCTTTCCATGTACTTTGGTTTTGCGGTCCTGTCCTTTCAATGCTCCCTGTGCTTCTGTCTCCAGATGTGGCCTTACCTGTTGCCTGTCTGTGTCTCACATGAGATAATCTCTTGTATTCAGTAAACTACTGAACTGCTCCAGTCTTCCTGTGCTGTCTGCACTTCGCACCCCGTGACAACTTAAGCAAATAATCAATACGCCAGCCACGCATCCCTTTTGCTTTTCACTCTCGCATTTCAGAAACGCACAGCAAATTTCACTCCATGTAATGATATATCTGATCGTTTCTGCTCACACTCTGCCTGCCTTGCTATGAATCAACTCAAACGTTGGCCCTATACTTCATTACTTATTCAAATCATCAGTCTTTGCACAGAAGTGAAAGCTGCCGAAGCCTTTGAAGACATAGCAGTGTGTCTGCTGGTGGCCTCATGTGTCTTAAACGTCAAGTCTAATTGCGGAGGGGAATCAGTACTGGGTCTGATGATGAAAGTGTTAGGTAGGCTATTTAACAGATTTATGAATTATACAAATTGGAGTGAATTGACAAACAGGCTTCTGTTTACCTTGATTGGGCCAAATTTATCCTTGAGCACATCAAAACATTCAAAGCCAAATTCATTCAGCAGAATCAACATAAGGGAAAAAGAGACTCAATGTGCGAAATGTGAAACTTGCGTGCTGTAAATCTCCTTCTATACACTCTCTGTCATAACATAAGATATTGCACGATTGCCTGAATTTATGGCATTTAGCTGAATGTACTAAATCGATTTGAATTTTTAAGTGCATGCACCCTTTTCAGAGCATAATATCATACCTGTAGACCATGCTGACACTAGGTTGGGTGGATGCCTGAAAGAAATGGCCGTGTACATGAAGAAGCTCCTCCAAACTCTGCTGCTCTTGAGGTCCGCTGGCTTCGAAGCTTCCTGGAAGACAGCTGGTGGGGCTTGAGGGGTGCACCCTGGTTCCTGCCCCCTGCCTCTGCTGGTTGGAACTGGGGCAGCGATCCAGCCTCTGCCCCGCTCTCTGCCTGGGCACGGAAATCTCACTGCAGGCTGCCTTGAGATACATGTTTCGATCAACCACGTCTCCCACAGGCTGAGGGGACAGTTTCTTTTGTTAGCAAATCCTTTTCAGTATATTTAGTCCTGCTGTGGAGGGACTCTGGCCTAAAAACATCTCCATGTAAGTACAATGCAATGCAGGTCATGTGGGACCACAGAGGATATCTGTACTTGTTTGCTGAAGAGTTTTTGTCATGCCTAAGGCCTACAGAGTGATTTATAATAATACTCTGAGACAATTTCCATAGATATATCAAAGTTCACATGTGCATAGACAAAGCAAAGACAGCCGGACAAACAGGCACAGATGCACACAAATAAAGTGAACATACTAACAATATCAAACAAGATAATACAGAGGGATCGGAAACATCTCTGTGGGCTGTACCTGTGACGTGAACTTTTTCCTTAGATGACTGACAAATTAAAAGACAAAGGCAGCTTTTGTTTGAGCTCCCAGTTGCTCCAACGAGAGAAGCCTGCTTGTCTGTTAGGCAAGCCGAACAAAGCCAGAGGGATATTTCTGTCTACTTGTCAGAAATATCATCTGTTGCATGTGCAGCCAATTCCAGTTGCAGCTGAGAACAGAATCTAATCCACCAAGTCTGCTCTGGTAACATGTCCTTTTTATCTTTTTCCAAATTATTACGTGATGACAGAGGTAGAAATGCAGCTAGGTCTTTGAACAAGATGTTTATGCATTGTGAAGACACGGATACCAGGATGTTTTTCTTCACATATGAAAAGGAAACTCAAGGTGTACTACCACCAACACAAGGTCATTGTTGGGAAAGTGGAAATGAGCCAGGAAACCAGTAGTAAAAATACACTGAGTGGATCCTGTCTAACGAACCACAAGTATGACTGTATGGAGTTATAAATATCCCCATTATTAAACACCTTTTGCTATGTATCTTAGATATTAAAGTGAGACTATGTCATTTTTAAAAGAAGAAATGGCACAATCTTCCTCTTACAAATGAAAAGTCGAATTCCAAATCAATAAAATAGCTGCTGTATAGCTGCTGTTGTAAATAACAGTGTAGCTGCCATTGCTTTGCATTTTCTGTATGTGGAGTTGTACTTTGATTGCTGTGTGTTCTCTTTCATCCTGCTCTTACCCTACCCCCCCCCCCATATTTTCTTTTTCTCTTTTTCTCTCTCTACCCAACCGGTCGAGGCAGATGACCGCCCACCAAGAGCCTGGTTCTGCCTGAGGTTTCTGCCTGTTAAAAGGCAGTTTTTCCTTGCCACTGTCGCCTAGTGCTTGCTCATGGGGGAATTGTTGGGTCTGTACATATAGAGTTGGCTTGGACTTGCTCTATATTAACAAGTGCTATGAGATAACTCTGTTATGATATAGCGCTATATAAATAAAATTGAATTGAATTTATTTTAAGCCAACAGATCCTGAAGCAGGCGGAGCCATGTCATGTGGGTGTTATTAATAGCATGTCAAGGAGCCGAGGCTTAGACAAGTTTTTCAGGCCTTTCATGTACTGTATTTAGAACAGATCTTAGAAGTGCCAGTGTTACAAAGGTTTATAATAATGTGCTAGTATAATATGTTGATGGTTTCATTATACTCATGTACTTTAGTCACTTGGTAGACTCAAGTTATATTCAGCATTTCCTTAAAAAAAAAAAAAGTATTGTTTTCATTGTGCATGGTTTGACATCTGAAGAGTATAACAAACTGTAAAGTTTCTCAATGATATGGTTATTCATTCAAGTTTATATACACACGTTATAGCTTATTTTATATTATATTAGATGAAAATATATTAAACCAGACTAAAAACCTCAACTTAGCTTAAAGTCATGCAACGCCACACTTTTTGGATTTAAGCATTTAATCATTTTATATATTTTACATTATACATCTACATGTTATTTGATCTCCTGTGCAATTTCATTTTCATGCTTCCTGCAGACCTCTGCTTCCTGCAGACCTCTGAAGACACAAAAATAATTGAAGGGGATCTTTGCTAAGTTTCCAAGTATCACCAACTGCATTAGAACCTTATGGTAATTTCTAGGAGATTGTAAAGCAGGATGTAATAAACGAAGCAACGCAGTTCATTACCAATGAACTAGAACTAGAGTCTCAGTTAAAGACCGCAAAAAAAAAAGAAAAAAAAAAGGTCTGTACGCACGAGGTGAACATCTCTCTTGGGCACAACTCTTCATTCTCAACTGGACCTTGAAATTAGTTTAGTTTCACCTCCTGAGCAGAGCCATAATTTAGTTAAAAAGTGGGGAACAGTGGAAAAAACAGCAGTTCCTGCAGTAGAGACGATGTCAGTAGTTCAAATGGTACCCGCTATCATTTGAACGTTTTCCAGATACCAGTGCAATACAATGTCATAGGTTTTTGTACCAATACAAAATATTTAAAGTGCCTCACACAGGAACAAAATGTTTTCTACAAATGTTTAACCCAAATATCAGTTTTAATGTTGTCTTAACACTAATCAGGTGTTGAACTAGGTAATATCTGACCAAAGAATAAGTAAACAAGACTACCAATCTGAACAAGCATTTAATGTCAAATTTCAGCACTTGACCAACACATTTAGGTCGGTTCTCATCAAGTGTTGAGGTTCAATCTGAATCTAGATGTCAGCGACAACACCCAACTCCAGACTTCACAAAACAGATATGTGGCAAAGAATTATATACTAGTTCACCCGCAGTCAGGAACCACCCACAGGTCTAACCGAGTATGACCATCAGAGTTTCCCAAAAGTTAAAAATCAAATGCGAGTAGAACTAATGAAATCAGCCTAGTCAACACTCATGTAGATTACTGTTCCACAAACCAGTTTTACAACAAACTCCTCATTTACAGAAACTGTGGTTTGACTGAATGAGCTCTGGCTGGTTACACAAGTCTGTGCATGAAAACTGAGTGAAGAGGGGGGGAGAAAATGAACTAAATACTGAGAGGAGGGAACGAATGATGGGAGGAGGGAAACCCAGGGTGGTGAGTAAATAAGATGGCAGCTAAACTCAGCATGTTAGTAGTTCTTGGAAAGAGAAGTTGATGGAATAAAAATAGTATCAACAGGACAGAATTTGAACAATGAACCAAAAGTAAGACAAAAAATACTTATTTCCTTCCCAGAGGAGGAATTTGTCCAAAGTTCAAGGCAGCCAATTATGGTCTTGACAGGAGTCAAGAGTCCGTTTTCCAATATCAGCGTTTCTGTCAGTTTGAGTCCAGATGGACTAAAGGAAACACCTCATCAGATCTCATCATAAGATAAATGTTTATTCAGTATATTTTTTTGCTGTGCTAAACATGCAGTCAAACAACATGCCATACAACTTAAGTCCTGCGTCACAGCTGCATTCATCCACACACACTCCTTTAGAAACCCTTCATCACTGAAAGCATGCATGCTATTAAAAGAAAATATTTCCTTGATTGCACAACAGTGCAGTGAAGTGGCTTGATGTGTAAAAATCAGACATCCCTCAACACATGATCTAAATGACAATGCATCCTGTTTTTATACCATCTGCTAATATTTTAAATTATAGTAATGATACAGTCAGCTCATACATCAGACTGGCTCAAGATGTCCGACAGCACAGTTGTTTAGAGAGGACCATTTTTAAAGCCTCGCTGCTTTTGGAGATCCTGTGTATCAGAGCAGCTGCTGGAGTTTGGGTTCACTTTTAAGTTTCCTCTGTTAACAGACACCAGCACTCGTTGGCTGTGCCGTCATAACTGTAGCATTTTGGTCCATTGCACTGTTCAAGTCTACATCTAGATTTTGAACATAGTTGTTCTTTTATGCTGACAGATTTGTTTTAAATACATACAGCTCTGGAAAAAATTAAGAGACCACTGCAAAATTGTCAGTTCTCTGGTTTTACTATTTATAGGTATGTGTTTGAGTAAAATGAACTTTGGAAAATTTGGAATGGTCTCTTAAATTTTTTCCAGAGCTATATCCATTTTTCTTTCTGGGTTAAATAAAAAATAATAATTAAAATCGGTTTATTCAGGGGTGGGGGAGAAGGCAATAAACAGAAGTAAGAACAGAAAAACCAAGTCGCAAATTTAAGTTAACCAAGTAGAACTTAACAGCAAGTTGAGTTCTCAGGGGAAATACCAATGAATTTATATTAAAAAAACATTTAATTGGTATTTCCCCTGAGAGCTCAACTCGCAGTTCCGCCCAACTCTAAAAAACAAAAAAACAAAAGAAAACCAGCCAATTGGAGGTTCAGCAGCAAGAGCAGGGCTACGGGAATCACCCATCTTAGATAACAGAGCATCGCTGTGGCAAAAACAAAGGGGGGGCAGGGAGTCACAGAGTGGGACAGTCACTAGAACATACCTGGGCTTTGACAGTGAAACCTGAGAGGAGGTTCAGCTCTCACTCACGTGAGGCTTCAGAAAATAAATAAATAAAAAAATGGAAGGAGATACTTGAGACTGAAAACAGTGTCGACGTGCCAGAGCTCAAACACTGAATAAAAAGTCTATAGATCCTTTAAAATAACATGTTTTGTATTTCATACTTCCTGCGAGGTATAAACGTATCCAGACTTATGTGCAAACGTACTTGCTAATTAAACCAATCCACTGGGGGGGGTAGAAAGAGCAAGATGGTAGCAAGAGTAAGATAAATTACTTATTTTTTCAAAAGGAGTGCCTGATGTGACAGAGGTCTGGGCTACAGCACAGGGGAATGTAAGACTGAGCGTCGCGGCCAGGGCGAGAACAGATGCTATCAGTCAGATTAATGCAGAGTCGGGTTTCTGCAGCACCTGATGGGTATCTGTTTGGACTGATGGGACAGCTGGGAAACAAAAAGTAACAATGGCTGCTTGTTCTCTGCTGGATTTCCACATAATAAAGTGACTCTAAATGTATAGTGGAACAAAGTACAAATTATCCCCCCCAACAATTCTGTTTTATCTACATCACTTGTACTAATTTTGTCTGAAATGTTCACTTAAGTCATCTTCAACATTTAAGCAGGTGTAAAAGCATCAGTGCAAGGCCATTTTCAGTTTGATGGTAGACCTCATAACACAGCTTCCTCAGTCATTTCAATGAGACCACTGCATTTCCACAGTAGGTCCAACAGGTTCAACAGGCTCTGGCAAAAGAACAGGTTGTCCAGGTAAGTTGAACCTGGCTCACGTCGGGTCAATGAAAACAACTTGCGAACACAAAATTGATGCATCATCACCTTTAGGTGGTAATGTTGAACTTGTTTGCAAACAGTTGTGTATTTACACATCCAGCATTTACAGAGGAACATCATCATTCAGGTGACATTGCGTTGGTGTCACCTGATTCGTGCGAGTCCAGTTCTCCCTTCTCGGTTAGCTCTGCTTTTGCTCTCCACCAACTGCTGAGGGAAATATCTGGCGCATTAGCTGCTTAATGCTCCACTATGTTCACCAGCTCGGCTCTAACTGTGTCTGCCTGCTGTTTGCTGCTGCAGTGAGATTTTAGAGCTTTTTCCTATGAAAACAGCTGCCTACTGTGGCCAAAATGTATGCTAGGAGTGCAGTGAGTGTGGGCTGGACAGCTAAACAATGAGCTGAAACTCACTGAAGCTCCTTGAACCTGAGGGGAGGTGCAGATTCAGGTGATAATTCTCTGTAGGAGCAACACCTTTCACAGTCACATTGTTCTGACATTGTCATTTGATATGGTTATTAAAAAACTATTGTTTATGGGCACTTTAACATGAATGAGGTATATTCTATTCTATATACCATATTGCAGTAGTGGAGATGGAGGATAAAATTATTGCGGTAACATTCCAGAGTTGTTATCCTGCCTTATAGTATTAAAAACTGCTGTGCCGTGTTTTGGCATCGATAAACCTTAAACTGACTTGATTCATTACTCAAACTGGACTTCCTGGAATGCATTTAATCTTCTCACCTATACCTGAGCAACACACCCGTGACAGCCCCTAGAGTATTTAATAGAATGACAGTTTTCAGTCTCGTCATATTATATAATTTAACTCCATTTTATTTGTGTAATTTAACAGTGACAGTTCTCACATGTCAAAAAAAAAAAAAACAGAATGTTATATAATACTTGCACAACACAGTGATCCTGCATTATTTAAAATCATACATTTTATTTTAGCCTGTTGCAGTAACGATGTTGTATTAAAAATGTTAGAGTTTCAAATTCACTTCTAATATTTCCTGTTCAATGTGCCCAAAAATGTACACCAATTATCTTTAATATTAACAGATTTTGGACTAACAGAATGAATGACCACACCAGAGTTTGGCTCATGATGTAAAAAGGATAAAGATGATAAAGGTAATGAAGGTTAACGAGTAGAGTCTTAAGTGAGATACTTTCCAGACAATTAATAAATAAACAGACAGTCAATCCACAGGGACCCCAGCTGCTACTTAAGAATGTGTGCACACACTGACAGATGTAGGTTCAGCTCCTCTCTGGATGCGGGTGTCCTCTAGATTTTTCTTTGCCTTTGTTTACAACCTTTGTAAATAGGCGAGACATAACAACTGTAGGTTTAGACTGAAATGACAAAGTGACATCATGCAGTCCTCCTCCAACAACAACACTCACACTCTAACTTCATCCCCTATGTAGTCAAATTGTATTTGACTCCTCCTTTGCCTATGTTGTACTTACAGACAATATGAGTGATGACTGAAACTTCAGCACAGCCTCAGGAGAAAAATGTTTGACAGTGGTTGTGGTGTAGAAAGAAAAAAGTGCCCAAGTTCTATGCATTTAAAATCCACTGGTGGCACAATGGATCAATGTTTTCATAATTTCTTATATTTTTGTATCACATACGCAACTCAAAGACAGACAAAGCTCTTCAAATATGATAATTTTCCTGTGGAACCATACCAAAAAACACCAAGCATCCACAGTTCCACTTTTACAGAGCTCAAGCCCTATATCATAGCAGCCAAGACCATCCCCAGATATATTCCAGCCAGGGACCATTGTTGCACATTTGTCCCCCTCCATATCTCCTTTTGTTTCCTGCCCAATATGTTACCATTGTGAAAGTAATGTATTAGGGAGAACTGGAGCAAAGATTTGCCATTGGCTCCTCTACTTTAGATTGTAACACAGGGACCAAATCCAAGACAGGGCTACATGAAGGTCATAATGCAGGAGCATTGGCTGTGTTAAGTTGCCTTTACATAACTTTACATTCAGGCCACCAAAAATGTATTTGGCCACCAATTTTAGGGGCTTGGCAATGTATGGTTCCAATTCTTAAAGATTTTAGTGTCCAACGTTGTCTAATGTAATAATTGACCCTTCATTACAAATTCATGGTATTGATATATACAAAAGACGTACTCCATTAATAACTGCAAAATCTGGTACAAAAGTCTTGTATGTTAGTATGATCTGTTCTGAAGAACCAATTTAAAAAACACGTTAGTAGAAACAGATCTTCTAACAACATGTACAATAAAGAAACTTTGAAACTCCAACCTGTCAGGTTGTCTGCATGTAAAACACACAAGATTTAAAAACAGCTGCCATGACGTCTTCACCTCAGCTAAACCTTCACTCCATTTGCCTTTCAAGTCACAATTCAAATTATCAGTCCCCAGATTCAAGGTCAACCATTTCCATGAAGAATCTAACATTTCCCTAATCAAAAAAGGACTCAAGACTGCTTCGTCAGCAGAAGAGCTTCACATTTTGTTTATGGAAAAACATCCAGGCTGGTTGAATATATGCGTCCAAGAGCTGACACTGTGTTCAGACACAACACCAGCTTCTGTCTCTTATAAAGTTATTTTTTGTCCCAACAATCTAAAAATGGAGAAAAGACTTAAACACACTTTCTTATCCTGTTTTATCATCTTGCAACCCATTGTGGAAATTCTGACCACCGTTTTGGGAACTACTGGGCTACAGCGTGGCTGAATTTGACTGCGTTTATAAGTAATTTATTTTAATACAGCTACAGATTACAGGATAGTGTGCTAATAAAGTATTGAACATGAGGGTTTCTTTCTACATAATATGTGCAGGTTTGTTTTTAACTTAAGCATTCGGGTAAGTAAAATTTCACAAGGATGAAGCTTTTATTCTGAAGGATTTTAAATTATGTTTTTGTCACTACTGGCACAACACTAGAAAAAAAATATTTCTCCAGGTAACAAAATTTATGAGACACAATGCAAGCGATATGTGAGCAAACGCAAAAGATGGTGTTTTTGTTCCCTCAAAATTGCTTTCCTCCATGTTTTTTAAGAGCCTCTGTGCATCCATCCACCCCACAGATGTTAAAAGAAAAGCTCAGGGAGGGTTTTCCTGAACTCAGTAAGTGAGCATTCAAAATAAAACAATGTTGTTCACCCTTTTTGTGTGTGTGTGGGGGGGGGGGATTGAGAAATAGAAAATAGGAGTAGAAAACATAAGACACAAGTTGACTCATTATCACTGCTATTTTCAGTGCTGTATACACAGGGGCTTCGTTAAGGGGGAGTAAACCTGGATTCATGGGGCCCCAGCTTCGTAGGGTGCCTAAATGTTTAGAAAATAAATTTGTTTATAATTAAAAAAAATTATATTCAAAAAGAAAGGTGTGATGAAAATGTAAACCTATAATCTGAGCAGGCATATTTAGCCAACCATCTAGTTTGAACCCCCCATGATGCTTGTTGTGGTTTGGCCCATTTTCCACAAAGATTAAAAAAAAAGAAAAAGAAAATACTGCTTTCGATCTTAGTATGACAGTTTCTCCGGCTGTCCGGCAGAATGTAGCACTACATGACTGTGAAACAGTCAGATACAGATAAGAAAAATAAATAAAAGGAATTTCAGTGTATACACACAGTTACCAGTATATTAGGCTCACAGTCTAATATACATACAGTAGTGCTGCAATAAATCCTAAAAGGTTATAATGCTCAGTTTTTGTTTAAACGGTTTTAGAGAAGTGTTGATTCAACTGTATGATCATTTTGGAGGATGCCGTGTTTGCTAGTGTTGAAGTGTATTAACCGAGAGGTGTTCCCATCATTTAGTCCACCCCCAGATCTAAAAATGGATAAACACAATGCAATAAATATATTACAAAATAGTAGCCTACTTTGGAAACACGTTTCCCCCCAGTCAAACATAACCACAGTAAAGCACATATGTGAATATTTTCTATAATATTCCAGTAATGTGCTTCTAATACTCCCGATAGGACGTCTGTAACCCTCTCCCCATACAGACATTTTAATGGATCTCATAGGATTTAATTGCAACACCTGAAATTGTTTCAGGTAATTTTACTACAGGAAATAGTTAAAGTCCAAACAGAGCCAGAGCCCGGATTCTAAGGAACTATAACACAAGATATAAAGTGAACATTCTGAGTAGTGAAGTCTCTTTAGAGAAGAAAGGGGAGTTGAGCAGCAGCCACCCAGGTGAGACACCCGTCTGTCCTCGGTGTATTTTAAACACTATTGAGCCTAAAAACGCAGACTAAAACACACAAGCACACACGGGTACATTATATATTTACTTGGCTTACTTGTGTCCTTCGCAGATTGATATAAAAAGGCGAATCCTGTTCTCTGTCGGTGTCCTGGCGTCTTGTCACCGCATCATGTTTCTCTTCTTCCTGCTTTTAGAGAGCTCCGGTGGCGCCGGCGGTTCCCCGCCCTTCTTTCCCGGCTACCTCACCTGCTCTGTACACGCAAACCTGCCGGACCGGTCCGACACGTCAAACGCTGAAAACAACAATAAATACTCCCTTAAAAACAACGCGTGGCATTCAGGGAGGCTGCGGGTGTGGGCGCGTACGTTCTGGTCACGTGACGCACAGGTAAAAGTGCGGAATTGAATACTTAATTAGACCAGGTGGTCGCTTAGGAGAGAACTCTGCTGACCTGCTGTTGCTGTCAAAAATGTCAATTTTTATGCTTTTTACTTGAATATGTGTGACTTTTTATTGATCATGCGAGAAGAGCATTTGGATTTAGAAGGAAACAGGATAAAGTAACAGTAATGCAAATATGTAGCCTAACACAATCCATTAATTTTACTATTACACTTGAACATAACACATTATTAAGGCATAATAGATAATCAAGGTATTTGTAAGGGATGTTTGTCACATATAAGCTTTGCTAAGGAAACTGCTGTTAGGCAAGACAAGTTTATTTGCATAGCACCTTTCAACAACAAGCCATAATGTAAAATAGACACAAGAAATATAAAAAAACACTATACAACATGCGCTATTTGAAAAGAATAACATTAAATACAAGGAAATAAGCTAAAATTTAATAAAACATAATAAGCAAAATAATAAAAATTACAGTGCAGCTGCAAGGAGAGATAGAAATAAATAGTGCCTAATTTAATAAAAGGCACCAATCAACATTTTAAGCCATTCTGTGTTTTTCACATTAACATTAATAACTTTTAGATGTTGTAATTAAAGATCTGTAGGTTGAATTGGGAGCTATGCATGTGTGTGTTTTGTTCAGTGTTTTCATTGCCGATTTCAGGAAAAATGTTAAGTGATTTGATGCTGGCTCTCTTTTTCCTCAAAGTAATTCGAGTGTTACCATCCTGCTCATGTGATTTGATTTTTGTTACTTGCCAACCACAAGTTTAGTCCATTCTGATTGAGTCTACTCAATTTGTTGACCAGCAGTGCCACCTAAAAAGAATCCTGCACAAAAATTACCACTGTGGAACATCATATAGCTGTAAGTTATTACGTTATGGGGGGAGTGAAACCTCATGCCAAAACTCATACATAATGTTGTAGCTGCTATTGTCACTTTTGCTGCTGCTGTGGACCTCTGATGGCCCCTGCACCTCAGTTTAGGCACCAAATGCACTGGAGAGAGAGACATTGTTTCATCATTGGGCTATACACAATTAATGTCAACTTGTTTATATTGTATTTGCAGGGCAATAAACAACAGGTTTTAACAGCAAAATATGGACCTCAACTCGCGCAGATAATATCAGCTAAATTACAATTGTATTACAATTTTAACTGTGAATTTGCTAAAACATTTCCATGTTCTTTATTTTTAAATCTGATTTACTGTCTTCAATATCACACAATGATAAACTTCCGTTGATTTAAAACATTGTTTTTACAAATATACATATCATTTTGTGTTTATTTACTGTAACAGTCTAACAAAAAAGTTGAACCATGAATAATAAAGAAACACTCCACTGATTGACCCATACTAGGGACTAAAAGTCAGGATATCTCAGGCTCTATTGCTGTCCCCCAAGTTTATGGAAGTGTAATACTAATCACTGAAGTTCCCCTTTAGTTTTAAGTTCAGGCATAACAATGTTACTAATTTTAACTTAGTTTTTAAATTAAGTTAAACTTTAAAAATAAAAACTGACAAAAACAAAGAACAAAAAGATGAAAGTATGAAGCTGGGCATTAAGACGGAGTTGCAGGAGAAAAAGAAGGAATTGCTTGTATATTCAAGCTCTGGTCAAAAGCTCATGTGTTGCCAAGACTGAAATGGATGTAGTTAAGTTAAATTAACTAGACTGAGGCTGGGACACTATGGTTGTATAAATGTTTGCAGATTATAAGAAACTGTAATAAATATAAAGTTGAAAGGAGTAGGCTACAAAGATTATAAATTATATAGGGTGGTGATTTAAGTATGCTTTCTTTATCCTGTGGAGGGCAGCAAAACGGCTAGAATAGTCTACACTGCCAAAATTCACAATAGAAGAAGGATAAAACTCCTCCTTTCCTGTTCTGTATTGGCCAATCAGCAGTCCACATCCTGAAGCAGCTCTATGTACCTGTAGTGTGGATCAGAAATAGAACCGCTAAGCTAGCTAGCTAATATAGTGACAGAAAGCTAAAAACACAACACTTTTATATTTATTAAGTTGCCCAGGTTGCCGTCCTGAGAATCATCGGAGTAATTAGCTTACACCACAGCCGTGTATCATGGTTGGAGTTAAAGTGATCGGGAGCGACCTGGACTTCCAGTCGGAGCTAGTGGCCGCCGGCTCCAGGCTTGCCGTGGTGAAGTTCACAATGGCTGGGTAAGCTTATCTAACTGGGGTCGAGGCCGCGCGGGTAGCGGCGCTTAGCACGTCTCTGCTTTTAACATATGACTGGAAAACATTCAGGGCTCGTCCTGACTGGGGAGCTGATACGAGCTGGACAGCTACGTTATCTGACAGGAGTAGTTTTCATTGCTAGGAAAGCAAGGGTTGCTTGCTATCGTTAGCAGGTGTTAGCTAACTAGCTGTGTTGCTTACAATGACATAGCAGTATTACAGTAACTTGGCTGCTGAGGTGTGGTAAGATTTAACGATGTTTTGATTAATTAAAACGGAGACTGGGCTATCACATCTGGTCTGTGATCGTCACCAACTAAAAGCAGCAAACATGTAAAAACAAATGTAGAAAATTCTTTCATATTTTAGCCAGTCCTTGTAACTTTGTCTTTACACTTGTATAGACCTGCTCAGTAGACTACAAATTTTGGTCGAGTAAATAAAAAAATATAATTCAGAAATGTTTGTTTCTGTTCTGTGTTGATGTAAAAAGGACTATCAGATGTTATCAGATTTTTTTTTAGTAACTATACCTTAAAATCCAATATCAGATGGGCTATGGCCAGTAATTACTAAAAACACACTGTTTTAGATTGGCATTCTTTTAATTATCTGGGGTGTTTTTAAGGATGTTCTTTTTTTATATTAACTTTTAGTTTATTGCATCTTACGTTTGTGTTGTTTATCATTATGTGTTAAGATGTATTGTAAAGCACTTTGTAACTGAAGTTAAAAAAGGTGCTATATAAATAAAGTTTTACTTACTTTTTGTGTAATAATAAATTTGTGTCTATGGCACAGAGTATTGAAGAATGTACTAAAAGCTACAATGACAGTACATACATGGTCAGATTATTAGTTTTTGATATGTATACCCTGACACAAAGTAAATCATACTAGTAGGGCAGAAAGCCGAATTTATTCAGCTGGAACTAACTAAAGGTTTACATTTTACTAGATAAATAACTTAAACTATTTATTGATTATTAAATTACTATCAATTTCTTTAACATTAATTGGCTTGTTCATTAACTGACTAATTGTTTCAGCACTACTTGAGAAACCAGAGCAGATAACTAACAACACACTCCTCTGCCTCCTCAGCTGTCGGCCCTGTGTCAGAGTAGCTCCAGCTTTCAACATGTTGAGTAACAAGTACCCACATGTCATCTTCCTGGAAGTAGATGTTCATGTTTGTCAGGTAAGTCTGATCTGCCACATCCACCACATACATGCCCGACATAGTTGGAGATTGTTGGTTTTGGTCTTTTCATGAGACCTGTTGACGATAAGAAAAAAATATAGAACTTCAGTAGATGTATCCTTCAATTTGAAGTTACACAAGAAGTCTCTAATTTACCAAGCTGTTAGCAGTAATTATTTGGCATTAAAATGTAAAAACTTTGCACTGCGACTACATGTACAGTATAGGGAAGTTAAATGTAAGACTTTTTAGTGCAGCTGTTTTAATTAAACTTAAGGTAAATGTTGCAATAAAAAACATCAAATGTGAAAATCTAGCCATACTGTTCTGAATAAATATACAGGTTGTCAGATAAATTTAAGTATGGCAAAATTCTGCTTTTTTTTGTATATACTGTAAATATTCATACATCATTCCATATGCTGTATATTTATATTCATGTTCTTTTACTGCTTATGCACTTCTGGTTAGATGCTATCTGCATTTCGTTGCTTTGTACCAGTGATATGTGCAATGACAAAGTTGAATCTAATCTAAAAATGACAATAACTGGTTGAGTTAAAGATCATTTGTCCAAATTCAATTTTATTTATATAGCGCTATATCATAACAGAATTATCTCACAGCACTTGTTAATATAGAGCAAGTCTAGACCAACTATTAACTAACTTATTAGTTAATGTGAACCTTTAGACTTTTTAAGGACCCACGGCCACCTTCGGTTGGCTGCTAAATTAGTGAATGTGGCTGTTAAAAGTGATGAGTTAGATACTGTTCGTAAAATAGACACAAGTTACCAGGGAGATGCTGATGGAGAATGAGAAACAAGATGCTGCATGTGAGGAGGTCAGCAAGGCAAGGCACATTTTTACAAAGCCATTTCTCTTTTTCTCAGGCAACAGCGGCAGCCAACAACATTTCAGCCACACCCACGTTCTTGTTCTTCAGGAACCGGGTTCGGGTGGATCAGTATCAGGGGGCAGACGCTGCAGGTCTGGAGGAGAAGATCAAACAACACACAGAGAATGATCCGGGAAACAGTGAGGACTCCGACATTCCAAAGGGATACGTGAGTGGACAATGTTCCTGATGACACCTTTCTGTTGAAAGATTTTGGTGTTCGGGATTTAATATCAAGTTTTATATGTTGGCCCTAAGCATTTCTGAAACAGTCCCCACTCTTTTGCATTACTCTTGGGAAAAGCCTTTAATTGTAGCAATCCAGGCGTGAACATCCTCAGCCCTAAAGAGTGTAAGAAATCAAATTTTATTTATATAGCGCTATATCATAACAAAGTTATCTCATAGCACTTGTAAATATAGAGCAAGTTCAAGCAAACTCTATATCTACAGACCCAACAATTCCACCAGTTTGC